>PVJH01003540.1:0-140255 GCA_004026705.1 Nesogale talazaci
AAGGTGGCTTAGAACTCAGCTTTGTGCTGAGGACCAAGTCACTGCTACGCCTGCTGTCACTGGTTGCCATTGAGTTGATTCTAACGGTGACCCCAGATATGTCAGAGAACTGGACCCCAAAGGGTTTTCAGCGGTCAGTTTTTTGGAAGTAGATCACCAGGCTTTTTATTTTTACCCAGGATGCTTCTGTTGAGGCTTGCAACATCAACTTTTTGGTTAGCAGGGGATTTCATGCACTATTTTCATCCTCCAGGACCTGCCTACCAGTAAGCAAAACAGAGGCCAACAACTAGGCCTAGTGCTCTTTGGCCGGTTCCTGCACATAATGATTCTACAGGACAGAGGAGAACTGGCCCCGCGTGTGTCTGAGGCTGTAATCTTTATGGAAGCAGACCACCACATGGTTTTTCCACAGAGCAGCTGGGGCATCTGAGCGGCTGATCTTTTGGTTCTCTGCCCAGTATTTAGTCACGGTGTTAACACGGCTCCCACAGGATCTATGCGTCTATGGCTGAAACTTCTGGATGGATTAAAAGGCCCAGCCCCAGACGAAATTTACTGCCATTGAGTTGGTGCTGACTCAGTGACCCTCTGGGGCAGGGTAGAATTGCTCCTGTGGGTTTCCAAGACTCTTATTCTTTATGGGAATAGGAAGCCCATTCTTTCTTCCTTGGGGCCGCTGGTAATTTTGAACTGCTGAACCACTATGGCACCAGGGCTCCTTCAGTCCTTTCAATGGGCCAAAATCAGGAGGTAATTTCCCATCAAAGTCTGCTGTGCTCAAGGCACCCACAAGTAAATTGCACAAGAAAGAGACCAAAGGGAAAACCATTTCTCAGACTCCAGGGCTACATAAGGAGTTCTTCCATCCAATATGTCAGAAGTTAACTAAAGACTTAAGAATTGTGCTCAAAGATTGGTCAGTCGTGGTTAAAGGAAATTCTGAATGAGACCAAAAGTAACTCTTGGACTTTCTGTAGACAGAAAACAGCCTGAGCAAAGTGCTTACCCCCAGGGAGCACTTACTCACTGAGGCCACACAACAATACAATAGGGTCTTTCTCATGGTTCAAGATAAGGATCCAGTCAAGGGATCTTCCTCACCCTTATAAGGAACCCTTACCCTGACTCTCCTGCAGGAATCCAGAAGTTGGAGGCTACACGCTGAGCTGTTAAGAGTCAGTTCAGCCGTCTGAATCCGCCAGTTAGTTGCCCAGAGAGAGAGAGGAAGATGAAGCTGTCTGCTTCTATAAAGATTTACAGGCTCTCAAACCCACAGGGGCCATTCTAGGCTGGCTTAGAGGCTCACCCTGAGTCAGAATCATCTCCATGACAGTGAGTTTTTGGTTTGGGATTATTCCTGTTGGAATTTCTTCCCCCCTTCCCCCCTCATCGAATGAGAGTGCCCATCATGATTTTCTGCTCTTCCTCTACCATTGAACTTCTGATGGATGAAGGACTCGGGACAGGTTATTCTGCCTGTTGATTATTATGTGTGCGGGCCAAGGGAATGTACGTCTGGGCTCCACACAGAAATGGCCAAGCAGCATTAGGTGGACTGCTGTGAAGCCCTGGACTTTGAGCTTGGTATACTGATAAGAGATAATATTTATTTATTTTTTTGATCCCAGGAAGAAGGTATGCCGGTATCTTGCATATAAAAGAAAGGTAGACTCAAAGAAGTTGGTCTCTGATGACTAGAAGGGCCACCTGTAGTCGTCACCGGTGCCATTGGCTGGCTTTTCTCTTCTGAGTGTCCTCTGGACTCCTAATGGTTGGGGAAGGAGCCCTGTTGGCGCAGTGGTTAAGCACTCACCCGCAAACAATAAGGTCGGTGGCTAGGGATGTGGCACGCTGATTCCACAAAGGTTTATAGCCTTGGAAGCCCCGTGGGGGGTGGGGCAGTTCTGCTTTGTCACCCAAAGGTTGCCATGGGTTAGAATTGACTCGATGGCGAGGCGGGTGGGGGTGAGAGGGTCGGAATTGGGCGGTCAGTGGTTTGAACTCAACAGTGACTTTGCCCTGCTGCTGCTGCGATGGTGGCCCTAGAACTCCTGTGGAGCGCGTTCTCCCCTGCCATGTGGGGCACCCTGAGTCAGACTGGATGACAGGTAGCAACGTGGCTGTGGGGGGCCCATGCGGTGAGTTCTGTCAAATGAGTGGGACCGCACAAGTCATCAGACGCTCTGCCAGGCCAGAGGGGCTCGTTGCCATCATGAGTCTCTCCGCAGTGTGACCACTTTGAACCTGGGTTATGAGTCACCTGGGTGACTGTGATAAGCAGATTCCCCTGCCTATGGGTGGCAGATAGGGAGCCTCGATGCCAAAGAATTGTTTTCTTTTTTAAGTCATTGAGAATTTGGAGGGCTTATGTTCTTGGCAAGTAAGTGAAGACTACCCTGAACAATACACGCACTTACTGGCCTCTTACACTAGAGAGACTCCCAGAACATTATGTGGAACCAGTCCATGGATCAAGAGGCAGTTGTGCGAACAAAACAAGGGCGTACTGCATGGTTTAAAATCAGGAAAGGTGTGCCTCAGGGTTGTAGCCTCGCCCCACATTTCTTCGATCTGTATGGTGAGCAGATCATCAGAGAAGCCGGATTATCGGAAGAAGACTGTGGCATCTGTTTCAGATGAAGGGTTATTAGCAATGTGCAATATGCAGATGGTACAGTGTTGATTGCTGAAAGCGAGAGGGCCTTGAACTTGCTGATGAAATCAAGAATTGCAGCCCTCCTTATGAATTACAATTTGATAGAAATAAGACCAAAGACTTTGCAACAGGGTCAATAGGTAGCATCATGATCAATGGAGAAAACATGGAATTTGTTAAAGAATGCGTCTTGCTTGGGTTCACAATCAATGCTCATGGACGACGAAATAGTCAAGAGATCAAAAGACGTGCTGCCTTAGCTAACTCTGCTACACAAGGCCTCTTTAGAGTATTGAAAAGCAAGGATGTTACTTTGAGGATGAAGGTGCACCTGACCCAAGCCATGGTATTTTCAAGAGCCTCCCATGCCTGTGAAAGCCGAACATTGAATCAAGAAGACAAAAGAAGAATCGATGCATTTAAACTGTGGTGCCGGTGAAGAATGTAGAAGGGACCACTGGTAAAAAGACAAGTCTGTCTTGGAAGAAGCCCGGCCAGTCTTCTTCAGAGGCCAGGATGATGAGGTTTGTCTTATATGCTTGGGATCTGTTTTCAGGGGAGACCAGCCCCCGGAGAAGGACATCATGCTCAGAGAAGTAGAGGCTGTGATAGAAGAGAAGGCCCTCACTAAGAAGGGCTGACAAAGTGACTGCAGCAATGGGCCCACACCCAGGAATCGTTGTGAGGCTGGTGCAGGACTAGGCAGCATTGTTGTGCATAAGGTCTTTATGCCATTGTGCATAAAGTCTTTATGGGTCGGGACCAATTCAAAGGCAACCACCACCACCAGCAGCAACAACACTAGCACCTGAGAGTAAAGGCTTAATGCGGACAAAGTCCTCATTGGTTCGCTCCAAATTACAAGTAATGAATGCATGCTTTAAAAAACTAAGAGAAGAGGGCTGAGCCCCGGTGGCGTAGTGGTTGAGCGTGGGACTGCGGCCCACTGGGATGGAGGTTCAATTCCAGCAGCGGCTCCACAGGAGCAAAGGCTGGACCTCTGACTCCCACCACCAGAGGGCAGTGATGCCCCCCAAAACCAACCAACCAACAAACAAACAAAACTAAGGGAAGATTATTGTCTACAGAGTGTTCTTGTTAGAAGCCCTGGTGTTGATTTAGACGCATCGAAACTTTAGGTGATAGGATATAAGCTCCCCATATGGTTTTCTAGACTATAACCTTTATGAGAACAAATTGGCAGGACTTTCTTATGTGAAGGCTGTAAGTGGATTTGGGTTCGCAGCCTGCTCTGCCAGAGTTCCGTGTACATAGACTGAAAAAGTGAAAACAACCTTTATTGTAGTCTCTGCCCCCCCTCCCATCTCCACTGGGGGCCATCAGCTGTATTTTTATAAAACTAACCTGTCCAAGTCATCAGAAAAAATCTTATAAATTTCCAGACTAATAAAACTGTTATGCATCAATGTGTACACCCACTTGCTTATTTTATGTGGCCCAGAGCATAATTTTCAGATTAGAGAAGTTTGTTGTAGATTGTTTCTTCTTTGCTTGATCTATTTGATGTCAAATTCTTGCAGGACCACACAGCGAAATGTTTTTTTATGAGAGGTTATGATGTTTTATGAGGATTCTCTTTTTTTCTTCCATCCCCCGATATCTTGCAGTAAAAATTCTGGGCGTCCTATAACTTTTATTTTTTCCTGTTAAATTTGGGAAGGGTCCAGTCACAGTATAATTCCTCCTTTGCTTCATCCAGTGTGCAACTCTGCAGCTTGGGCTGCTGGCTATACAGACAGGGGCAAGGGTAATCAATGTATTCTCTTAGATGTGCTGATTTTTGTCACTAAATGCAAATCTTAAGCTGTTGTTCGGACTATTGAGGAAATTCCAACACATGGTGACCTCATGGACACATGATTGAGACACTGCCCGGGCCCATGTGGCTCTCAGGATTGTTCTTCGGATTTGGTGATTCCTGGGCTTGAACTCGTTGTTTCAGCTGTCATGCCGATCATCTCAGTGAGGGCTCCCGCTTTCTCATGGCCCCTCGACCAAGCATAACCTCCTCTTCCAAGGTGGTCTCTACTGACCAAATGTCCAACGTTTATGAGACACACGTCTCTTCTCATCATCTGTGCTCCTGGAGTATTCTGGTTGCCTTCTAACACAGATTCATTCATTCTCCTGGCAGTTTTTTTCCCCAATACTTCTTGTCAACACTAACTTCTTGTCAGCATAACTAATTAGAAGGCAATTCTTCTTTGGTCTCCCAGAATAATTTCCCAGCTCCCCCCGCCCCACATTTCATTAGTTATGTTAACCTGTTTGTCTCTGTAACCTCTTGTGTGTTGGAATGGAACTAGGGTAAAGAAGGTGATTTTCAATGGCTGATATCTTTTTTTCAGTAGATCACTAGCGCCCCCCCCCCCTTTATCCCTTCATGATAAGGAACAATTTTCTAGTAATGTTTTTTTTTACCAGTGTAGAACTATGCCTATCAGATTAAGGCATGTCACAGTAAAGCAAGTAGGACCTTAAAATAGTAACTATACGGTGGTTTTGGGCCACCTTTCATTGGGTACCCTCAGTGTGAGGGATCCTAACCAAGGTCCAGTGACGATCAATTCTACAGCCTTGGGGTGGCTGTTTCTTCTTACACCAGGAAGTTGCTGTCTTATAACTAAGGTTTTTGGGTAAATTTGTGTTAAAGCCCAGTTCATTCAATGTGAATTCTTCATCAAGGCCTCTGGTAAAGTCTATGAAGGATGCCACCATCCCTATTCTCTGAAAGAAGAGAATCTAAGGTCACCCTAGTTCATAGACATAGCCTGGGTCACCAAGGGCTGCATAGACACTAAAAGAAGTCTAACCAGGAACATAGGACGGGACTTATTCACCCATTGAGTTTTATGTCAGTATTAAGCGTGCCATCTCAATAGGAGATTGCTTCTCATTTATCCACCAACATACATGTAAATGCCTCCTCTGAAACATAGATGCTCCCCTCCCTGCATCTTGACTTGACTTTCCAGTAAAGTTCCCTAATCACTCTTAGCTTGAACTTATCACAATGTGTTTTTGGCTTGAACTTACCACAATGTTTTTTTGGGCAGTAAATGGGTAGTCATATCTTTCCCCCTTCTTGAAGTAGTGACCCCAGCTGAGCTGAGGTCTCTATTGAGGTGCTTCTTAAGAGGTGTATATAAGGGGTGGGTGATGTATGGTTCATGAATGCTAGGCAGGCTCTCTATCCCACTGTTTGGGAGACTGGAGCAGAAGTGAATGCCGCCCAAGAGCAGAAACCTATCTAAATCTTGGCATATTCTTTATAGTAGTGAGCTCATATAATATTTGTCCTTTTGTGCCTGACTAACTTCACTCAGCATAAAGGTTTCCAGGTCCTTCCAGGTGGATGCATAGTATTCAAGTGTGCGTATGTACTATGATTTCTTTATCCATTTTTTCTATTGTTAGGCACTTGGACTGTTAATTGTTTCTTGTTATTGTGAACTGTGCTGCAATAAATATGAGAGCATACACCCATTCACGTTTCCTCATTTCTTTGGGATATATGCCCAATAACGCGATTGTTGGATCATATGGGAGTTCTATTCCCAGTTGTTTAGGTAGTGCTACATTATTTTCCATAGAGTGTATGTATTTACAAGTCCACCAACTGTGTGTATCAACTAGTCCACCAACAGTGTGTCTCATTTCCAATTTCTCCTCATACTCTCCAGCATTTGTTGTTTTCTGCTTTTGAATTGGGCTATCATTGTGGGTGTATTTTAATTTTTATTTGTATCTCGTGGACAAAGGTCTTTCTTTTGAGGTGCCTCTGGGTAGTCTCAAATTGCCAACCTTTGCTTGGCCATTTAGCTTGTTAACCACTTGTACCTTTTAAATGCCAAAATTCACTGCCGGCCAGTCAATCTGATTTCTATAAACCCCAGGGACAGAGCCAAACAGCCCTGTGTATTTCCAAGACTGTAACTCTTTACATACGAGGAAGCCTCATTTTTTCCCCTCAGAGCAACTGGTGGCTTCAAACAGTTGACTTGAAGGCTAGTTGCCCAATGAAGATGCCTTAAATATACTAGAAAGTTGATGACATTATTCTTATCAGGACCATATTAATGGTCTCTTATACCAGAGAATAGGGTATAAGAAAGATTGGTAGATGGAAAAAAAATAGTGGTACAAACCTTTAGTGCATTTTAGATTAGCAAGTGATTATATATCACTTAGTGTGATCGTTAAGCCTACCCATGAACTCTTAATCTTCTCCCACCTTACTCTGTGTACGGAGCAGAGAGAGGTTATGCAACATTCAAAGGTCACATGGGATGTCAGGGGAGGAGCTGGGCATCCTTTGAGGTGGTGACTTTTAAATTTTTTATAACAACTAGATCAGCTTTGTGCCTTTTGGGAATAGAAGATGTGGAGTTCTGCAAAGTCCAGGTTCAAACATACATCACGGAGTAAAGGTGTCTTAGAAAAGGCAATGTGAAGGAGCAGGATGAATAAGGTTAGGATGGGGCTTCCTCTTCCACAAGCCAGGCTCATATGAGGATAAGATCAGGAGCAACTTTTCAGAAGGGATTTTTTTTTTTGGCCTTAAGAAATCTGTGAATCAGAAGAGACATTGTTAGACCATGAAGGAGTAAGAGCACTAAGCAGGAGAGGAAGTAGATGTGGTCATGGAAGTCACTGGGTTAACAGCACAGTGGTTTCAGCCTCTTTCCCATTGACATTTTGGGTGGGCTGACTCTTTGTGATGGGAATCTCCTGTGTAACCTGAGATGCTTAATGGTGTTAGGGCTTGAACTAACACTATCCTCCACAAAAGATAAGCGAAGTCCAGTCCTTGTACTTGTGTATGTGCTCTTGTTTGGAAACAGAGTATATGAAGACGCCATCAGTTAGGTTAACATGAGGTCATTTTGCAGAACGCTCCAACACTTGGCTGCTAACAAAGAGATTGGTGGTTTGAACCTACCCAGAGGTTTCATGAGAGCATGACATGGGCCCAGCAAAAATGTCAGGCTAGGAGACCTCAAAGGTTCATTCTACTCTCTTACGTGGGTTCAGCGTGAGTTGTCAACGTGTCAGCACCTATAAACAACCATGACAGCAATATAGGTAAAGGCGGGGGGAGGAGAGGGAGGGTCCCCCGCACATCGGTGCAAATGGGACAGCCTTTCCTACACATAACGTTCGTTTTCTGCCATGAAGAGAAGCGGAGATAGCACAAAAGCAGTTCAGTTCCCAGTTCACATCCACATGAACAGGGTTACACAGTAGAAACTCTGGGATTCGATAGCTACACTTGACCGAAAAAGCTACACAAACAGAGGGACTCCTGTAACCGGATGTAGGAAGACTGTGCCATGTGATTGATCAAAGTCCTTCAGTAGTAGACAGTTGTGGTCTTCCTTATGATTGATGGGATAATGATGATGTTTTAGATCCCCTGCTTTTAGAAATTCATTTTCCTTTCTCTGTGGCTATGCCACAGTTGTATAATGCATTGCTGACGTGGAGGTTTTTACTTGAGCAAAGACCCTTTAAAATAATGTGATTTAGCCCTCCACATCACTCTGAAACCTACTCTGAGAGCTGATATTTCCGAAAAGCCATGACACAATCCCTGGCTTCTCACTAGCGCCCACATTTATCGTAAAAGTTGGGTGCTTTGATTTAGAGATGTTCACCTGAAATCATTCCGAACTAAACTCATTGTGTATATCTGAACAAATAAAAGGGAAGGAGCAGCATGTCAACATTTTTATACTTGAAAATCATTTTACTGGGGGGCTCTTACAGCACTTATCACCATCCATCCATCCATCCATCCATCCATCCATCCATCCATCAATCCATCCATTGTGTCAAGCACATTTGTACATAGGTTGCCAGCATCATTTTTAAAACATTTTCTTTCTACTTGAATCCTTGATAGCAGCTCATTTCCCCCATCCCGCCCTCCCCCCATGAACCCTTGATAATTTATAATTGTGTTTTCATGTCTTACACCAACCACTCTTCTTCAACATTTTCATTGTATGTTTGGCCAACTCTGAATATTCACATCTGAAAATCCCTTCACCTCAATGCCTTGTGACCACTAATCACAAGAAAGGTGAAAATAGAAAAATATTCCAGATGGCTATAGCTTATAAACAAAGTAAAGAAACATTTACCTGAACAGAATACTTGATAATAGTGAACCTCTTTCTACAGGATATTGCAAGATACATGTTGTACATGCTATTCTCACTTAATCCAATTGCTGAAGAGTTGATTGTGACTCATGGAGAAGCTGTATGTGTTAGAGTGAAGCTGAATTTCATGGGCTTTTCAGTGACCTATTCTTTGGAGGTAACTGGCTAGGCTTTGCTTTTGAGGCACACTTTGGTAGCCCCAAATTGCCAGCCATCTGGTTTAGTAGACATGTTAACTGTATTACCCGTGGACTCCATAATAACTCTAGAAAGTTATTTTTTTAATTATTTTATGTATTACACTTGCTCCTTGCTTAAGAACAGGTCATTACATGAAAAGTTGTTATATGGGAAAATGGAGGATGAAAACATCAGATCATAAAAGGCGTTGGGCTGAGCCCTGGTGACATAAGTGGTTGAGTGCGGGACTGCAGCCTGCGGGCTTGGCAGTTCAAATCTAGCGGTGCCTCTCAGGAGTAGTGCTGGGTAGCTTCCACGACCACCAGAGGGCAGTGGTGCCCCCCAAATAAAAAAAAATAAAAGGAGGCGTGGCCACATCATTACACAACTTCCAAATGACATCATCACCTAGCTTTGAAGTTACATCACTATATAGCTGCCAAACCACTGATAGCATGACCTAGCCAAGTTGACACAGCCAGCATTACTCCTACCTCACACCTTTGGTGTTTGTTACTTCTGGACATACCTCGCTGGGTGAATTTTAAGATCATTGTCAATGCAAGCTGTCAGATAACAGCATCATTGACAGGTGAGGAGGAGGTAATTTTCTTTCTAGGATTGAGGGGAGTTTCAAGAACTAACTCATCCATGCCAGTAAATAGTAAGACTGGAATTAGGCCTCCTTTTCTGACTTTCTACCCTGTGCAAATTTCATTATAGGAAGCTGCTTTTGCATCACAAAGTTAATGGGTTTGGATATCAACATCAAATTTAAGATTTTAGAATTCTAAAAGTAAGTATTTTGCAAGTATTATATATATAGTTATTTGGTTTGAAATTCGAGAGAATCTTCAAAAGTGGCAATAAGTGTCCGTCCCAACTCAGGAACTTTTCCCACTTTTTCCAGGGGAAGGCAGATCTTTAATCCAAATCTTCTCTTCCTTAATGAGAACCATGATCTCTAAAGTATGGCATTTGAGCACATAGACTGGATTCAGCCCCAGTTCTATTACCTCTTCGCAAAGTGACGTTGGACAAGTGGTTTGATTTCTTTGAAACCATTTTCTCATCAGAAGAATGTGGACCAATAAATTACCTATATAAGAAGATTGTTATAGGGTTGAAATGTCACAGTAAATCTACACAGAAAGTGTTAGGTGTGTTGACTAAAGTGGGTAACGTACTTGTCTTTAACCAAAAGGTTGGAGATTCTAGTCTACGCAGAGACACCTCAGAAAAGAAGGCTGAACTATCTACTACCAGGAAATCAGTCTTTAAAACCCTGTAGAATAAAGTTCACGCAGATACAGACAGTCACTTAGGGTTGGTGTTAGCTGAAAGGCAATGGGTTCTCACTATTTTTAGCTTTTACTTTAGTGCAGCGGTTCTTAGTCTGTGGGTCATGACCCCTTTGTGGGCCGAACAGCCCTTTCACGGGGGCACTGAATTCATCACAGTAGCAAAATTACAGTGGTGAAGTAGCAATGAAAAAAATTTTATGGGGGCTGAGCTCCGGTGGCGTAGTGGTTGTGCGCGTGACTGTGGCCCACTGGGACAGAGGTTCAATTCCAGCAGTGGGGCTGGGCCTCCTACTCCCACCACTGGAGAGCTGTGATGCCCCCCCCAAAAAAAAATTTTATGTGTGTGTGTGTGGGGGGGTGGTCACCACCACATGAGGAGCTGTATGAAAGAGGCATGGGATTAGGCCAGTTGAGAACCACTGCCTTAGTGTCTCATGTTTGGGAGGTAGAATACTTAAAGAAAAGGTAAATTAAAAAACAAACAAACAAAGGTAAATTGAGGCTCAAACAATCAGGTGTTGAACATTGCAAAGAGGATTTTAGCAACTGTGCTCAGGCCAGAATGTAATGCCTTGCAATATGATCCCCTGATGGCTCAATGTGAATGTATTATAAACCTTAAAGATTCTTTACTATTTATTAGATGGAAGTCTCTATGGGTTTTGTATGGCCAGTGTTGATGGATCCTAGTTTGGTGGCTGCCCTAGTCTTGGGAAACTGGGCGTGTTTGTCTGGGTAGACTAGAGAAACAAATTCATAAACATACATATATATGAGAGTTTTATATAAAGGGTAATTTGTACATTGAGAAAATATCCCAACCCAGTCTAGTTCAAGGCCAGAAGTCCGATATTATCCCACATGTCCAAGAGCAATTTATAAAGTCCTCTTCAGACTCATGAAACACATGCAATGAAGCCAAATGCAGAATGATCACAGGCCCGTGGGTAGAAAGTCTTTGGATCCAGTGGTGTTGTAAGGATCCCGGCACCGGCAGGGGTCTCTCTGTGGCTTCTCCGCTTCAAAGGTCCGGGTGCATCCATGTGACTTGTCCGGCTCAGGGCACTAGGGTCGCTCCATGTGTCTTGTCAGCAGCAATGTCTCCCAGGGTGTGAGCAGAGAATCTCCCACCACCTAGAAGGAAATACCACTGGATTTCCCAGAATTTTCAGAAGACCATGCCCACACAGAGGCCTCATTGGCCATGATCTGATTGACAGGCTCGACTTCACCCCAGCATTCTTAGTCCTCGAATTGACAAATGATTCTTATAACTACCACACTGGGGTTGAGGGAAACACAACGACGGTAATGGGATTAATGATGACCTGGGACAGACACAGGGAGAGGAAGGGGAAAATGAGCAATCGATATCAATGTATCAAAGAAGGGCGGAGAAAGTCCAGAGTTGGTTGTATATACTCCTTGATGGAAATATTTCATTGGAACTCAATTTAGAAAAGCGTAAGACAAAAGGCAAATTGAGTATGCATTTCGTGTACCAAAGGTTTGGGCATTAATATATTAACCTGATAAACTGGAATGCTGAGTCTTCTGACGATGTGTTGAAACATTTTGTCTGGTGGCCCCATACCTCAACTTAATTTTTGACTCCGTGACTACGATCATGATAAGCTCCTGAAAATTTCCCTTGATGCATTAACAGCCAGTCAGTATGTGGCTGGTTTCTGGCTGAAAAGATGCAGATGAATACCCAAGCAGGCTGTTGAGGGCCGGTGCTGAGTTAGGAGCCGCATTGTCTTTCTGGTCTCCAATCTGCAGCTCGTTTGAGTGACAGCTGAGCTGCTGAAAGAGCCAGGAAGGGTTTCAGCAGGAACCAGGCCAGTGGCTTGGTTTTCACTGTGGTAGACTAGCAGAAACTAGTATTAGGAGCTGAGTATTACTGGGAAATGATTGCGAGGGGTCTCTTTTGCTCATCGAGTTAGTTTTAAACATTCATCTCCAGACTGTTCACTAACAGAAGTAATTTGCATCATGGATGCCTTGGTGGGTTTCTGGACGTTATCATGCTTGTAATTAAAAAAATCCATAGACCCCTTGTAGTTCTGAGCCTATACAGTGGAGCATATGTGCTTCAGGAAACAGTTGTGGAGGTGTGACTGCTTAGGGGATGGTCTACTAACTACTAGGTCGGCAGCGAACTCACTAACTGCTCCTTGGGAGAAGGCCAAGGCTTTCTGATCCATAGCGCTTTACAGCCTCAGAAGCGCACGGTGGCCGTGCTTCTCTGCCCTACAGGTGGCTATGGGTGGGAGGCAACTCTATCGCAATGGGTTTGTGTGCTTTAGGGCTGTGTTGCATTTCCGAACCTCCAGCGATTTACTGTATCATTGAACCCAGCTAGACCCTGCGCCCCGACCCTGGGACTGGTGGGGTGGGGCTGGGGGTGGGGGTGGTGCATGGAATGTCTGGGTCGATTTGTGTTGCTCTACCATGATCACAATGCCTTGGCTCTTTCAGGTTTGTATTCTCTAAGTCCATTTGGTCCTTAGACATGGCGACCTGATTAAATGAAAAAGACTTTGTATAGATTGAAATGGCATAGAAGACGCCCTCCCCTCCCCCCTCCACCGCCGCCACCTGCAGCTGCTCAGAGGTGGAATTCTCTTGGCTTCTCATCCGTATTTCAAGGGGTTTGTAATCTACTGCTAACTTAAAGGTCGATGGTTTGAAGCCACCGAATGGCATCATGCAAGATGATCTTAGAGATCTGCTTTGGTAAAGACTTAGCATCAAGGAAGGGGGAGTGGGGTGGGAGAACTGTTGCTGTTGACGGACTCTTAGCAGCCTGCTGGACAGAAGAAGCTTTCTCTGGTTGGTCACACAGAGACGCGCACCATAGCCAAGTGACTCCCAAAGTCCTGGGCCAGGGATCCCTCAAGAGTGTCTTGAAGGGTGGCGGTCGGTATCCGATAGGCATTTGTCACAGAATGATTCTGCACAAAAAGTCAGCCTGGGAGGAGGCACAAAGAAGTCTATGTCTAGGGAGTTGATGGAGCTGTGGATTTTGCTTCCTGAGGTCTAAAGGTTAGGTAGGGGGCATGTTGGCCACACTGTGTGTGACTGGTGGGCCTGCTCTGGTTCTAGCCAGTTCTACAACCGGGGCCTTTTCTTTACCACTTCAGTCACGGAATAAGGGGTCCAAACACCAGAGCATGCTCTCAAGGCACCAGTTCACAGCCCTCCACTTCAACATTTCAGGTTTTAATTTTAATTTGAGGGGAGAATCCAATTGTGAGGTTATTCTTTCTCCCCACCTAACTCAGTGATCTAATTTTCATTGAGGAGGCAGGACTCTTGCAAGATGGAGAACAACTGGAAGCAGGATGGCCACGGCTGGTGAGGCAAAGGTATATGAATTCTCGTCCAACTCATCCAGCTTGTTGTGGCTGCAGAATGGAATGGCTCCAAGGTTGGCAGGCAATATGGCAGGTCGTTGAAGCAGATGCAGGATCTGGACTAGAATGGAGAATCCGGGTGGCTTCCTATAGTCTTGGCTTAACTAGGAGAACATTACTTATCCTCCTGAGGAAGCTTCCTTTCATTTGACTCTCTCCTGATCTCCCCAGAACTGCTTGACTGCTTATAGCAGGTTTCATCATGCCCTGGATTATGTTATGTTAGATCCTATCATGGGGAAGTCTTCAATTCCCTAGCCACTGAGAATCCTGGCACAGCCAAATTGACAGCAAACCTATCACATGTAGCAAAAGAAACAAATACAATCCCCAGCCTCCCCATCCATTTTTCTGTCCTTATCTCTCCCTGACCTTCTAAAATCCACTCTAAAGGGTGTCTCATCTATCTTTGGGTTCTCTGTCCCTGCCACCAGTTGTAAATCTGAAAAGAGATTTTGGTTTTGTAGAAAGAAGCTATGTGAGGGAGCGAGAGGCCCACCAGACCCAGAAGTAGAACCTTTGGTATGGTTGGAAAATGTAAAATGGTTCAGCCCAGATTTGTTAGGAAGCACAAATCGGTCTGTGCTTAACGTGCTCATTGGGTAACCTCACACTGCTTTGGTCTGGGACTGGGAGGGCACACTTGGGGATACATGCTTATGAGTGGGAGCTGGTAAGCCAGAAGGACTCACCTAAGAGACTGATGTGAACCAGCCTCAGGAGGCATGATTTCGTTTACTTGCGGGGTTGGCTAACACAAGGCAGGAGCAGGAAGGACCTGGGAGGTCCGTAGTTGCAGCTCTGCACTGAGTGCTCTCCCAGACTTTGTCCCTACTGTTCTTTCTTACGAGGATGTTGATTTCTTTCCTTCTGCTAGAATAAAACGGGTGGTTTTGAGTATCATCTGTTGGCTCTGTGACTCATTCCAGTGAAGGAGGGAACCCCAAACGGGCGTCCTCCTAACAGTGAGTGATACCCTACCTCTCAGGGAGGCTGGTGTCAGTAACGATGGAGAAGTGGGGATAGCAGGGGTAAGACTGAACTCCGCCTCCTGGAAATTGGCTTTATGCTGCTTCTTGTCGATGATACGGTCATCGCAGACATCAAATCACATTTTATTAAAGCAGTGGTTCTCAATCTGTGAGTTACGACCTCTGTGGGGGGTCAAATGACTCTTTCACAGGGGTCACCTTATTCATATCAGTAGCAAAATTACCATTATGAAGTAGCAATGGAAATAATTTTATGGCTGGGGGAGGGAGGGCCACCACAACACGAGGAACTATATTAAAGGGCCGTGGCATTAGGAAGGTTGAGAACCACTGTGTGTTAGTCTGGGTAAACCAGGGAATAAAATCCACAGAAACTCATATGTATAAGAGAGAGTTCCGGGGCTGAGCCCTGGTGGCATAGTGGTTGTGCGCGGGACTGCGGCCCACTGGGACGGAGGTTCAATTCCAGCAGTGGGGCTGGGTCTCCTACTCCCACCACCGGAGAGCAGTGATTGTCCCCCCCCCCAAAAAAAAAAACAACAACAAAAAAGAGAGTTTCATTTAAAGGATAAACGTACATTCAGAAAAGCTTTGCAACCCTGTCCAGTTCAAGCCCATCAGTCCAACTTAGTCCATATAGTCTGACACCGATCTACAAAGTCCTCCTCAAACTCACAAAGCACACACAATGACACCGAATGCAGGAGGATCACAGGCCAGTGGTTAGAAAGTCTTTGAATCCAGTGGTGGTGTAAGCATCTCAGTGCTGGCAGGGGTTTCCACGCGCCTTCTCCAGCGGCCAGGGTTGCATCAGGATAAGTCTGCCTGCCTTCTCTGCAGGAATGTCTTGCAGGAAGTGAACTTTGCCAGCTGAGTCACAGAACTAGCTAACGCAGCCGCACACTGGTCCAACCATCAGAGTAAGAGACAAGAGAACTAGAAGGGCGAGGCTCACCAAGCCATTTATCTCTGCCCTCAATTAAACTGCCCTTCAATTAATCCCACATGTGTTTATCAGCCAGCTTGGCACAATAAACCTTCATTAGCATACACTAGTAAAGGGAGGGAAGGAAAAGCAAGAGGCTAGAGGGTAGATAGATGTTACCTTGAGTGAAGGGGAAGAGGAGAGAGAAGAGGTGAAAAAAAAAAAAAAAGAAGTGGGTATGGGGCCCCGACTAGCAGTTTAGGAAGTCATTTAAGCTATTGAATTAAAAAAATATGCAGTCCTAGTTCTAGGACTAGTTCTAGTCCTAGTCCTAGTTCACAATAAAACATTTGCAAAAACGACATCTTATTCTGAATGCTTTTCTAGCAAGATCTTGCGTTCTCTTTTAAACTTCATTACAAAGACAGCTGAACTGTCTTGGCCCTTTCCAATAGTTCCTTTGAAAAACTTTAATGGTAAGACCTTTGAATGAGCATAAAAAAATACAGTTCTATTTTTAAGCTCTCATCTCAGGTGTCTAAACATTTCCTGGGAGCTTCATGCAGGTCTGTTGAGTCTGATTCAAAACAAAGCAGGAAATCAATTGCACAAATCTTTTCCCAAAAGAGAGCAAAAGAGATGCTTGATTTAAAATGCATGTACACATTAGCATGTTTTATAAATATTTGGATATCTTAATAGAACAATAATCAGCATATCAAAAATGCTTTGAGGATATTAGTCGTGTTGAAGCCACAGGCAGTCCCTGGGTTACAAATGAGAACCATTTCTAAGTAGGTCTTTAATTGGAATTTACAAGTAAGTCAAAGCAGGTGCATATGGTTCTTATTTAGCTTGAGTGCAAGAAGAGACTCAAAGCCTTTCCAATGATGTAAAACCTGCCCACGCAGCAAGTGAAGGGGATAGTGATGAGGAGTTTGTTGCCAGTTAGGGTTGGTTCAAGCAATTCAAATTGAGGGCAAATTTATATCATATTAAAAGGTAAGTAGGAGTTGTCCATTTGTTGGATGTTTGTAACCTGGGGATTTTCTGTAGTATATATTAATATTATAGTTGCCTGCTCATTCTCCAAATGCAAACGAATTACCACATTTGTTTCAAGTTACAAACAACATTGGAATTAAATACCTTCCTTTCCTGGAACTTTGACTCCATAAGCTTAATTCTCTGGAAGAATAAATAGTTGCTTGAGAGGCAGAATTGAAGACCACATGCCAAGATAGGATCAATAGTGAGATTTGATATCATTAGAACAGTGCTGTAAACCAGTTCATTAAGTTGCAGAATTCAAATTACACCTACAACTTCCCCAGCAAATGAACTGTTGGACAACTTAAAAACTCAATGGTTTATAGGAAAACAAGTGAGAAAAGAAGCAATTTAATTTAACTGGAGACTCAGTCATTATGACTCATTTTCAAGTGACCTTTGCTTATCAAGAGCTTTCTAAAGGCTGAGGAAGAAGTAGAAATGGCCCAGGGATTATACATTTGATGCCCAAGTTCCAATTAAGGAGACAGAACAGAGGGCTTCCAGTAACTCCACGACCCCATTCTCTTCTTGGTTTGACTCTGATGCCTCACAGAACTCATTATTCTAAGTTCCTGAGGAGTATCCAATGTTGATGTCATAGACTACAACTGGGGCTGATTTTTTTCCTTAAAGGAACTCAAGGGAATATTTTAGGCCTCTTATAACATTCATAAGGTCAGAATTTGCTCAAGAAGTTTGGGGTTAAGAAAAATTTTGTGTCAATCTCTGGAAAGCAAGGGACCCCATGACTCATAGGATCCTGGCCTGCCAAGGGGAGAGAAACCTCAAAGCATATTTTATAATATTGGAGACTGAGCAACATCTTCCTCACAGAAGATTCCTCGTGCCAAGTCTTCAGAATTACTACTCAGGAAATGGACAGTGTAGTTGAACAGATTTCCTATCAAGTGAGCTCTCTTAAATAGTTCTTTCCATGGGAAAAATGAAATGTACTTACACCAGTCTTAAATTTACTGATTTGGGAGAGCTTTCAACTTACAAACAGAACAATACCTTCCAGTCCCAAGTGTTGACTTAAATTACACTATTAAAATATTGACCAAGCATTCATGTTGAATGAGATATAAATAAAAACATTAGTGTAGCGTAGGATCCTTGTAGCTCTTACACAGCTTAAATCCAAATCAAACTTATAAACTAAAGCACTACAAACTAAAAAAAAGCAGCAAATTATCTCTGAGCTCTACTGCAAAAATGCACAAAGAAACCTACCCAGTTCCATTGTTATATGGCAGATGGGGACCAAGAAGAAATTTACCTTGCCCAAGTACCTTATTCACATGATCAAAAGGCGTTTTTTTTGTTTTTAGTATGCACTTGGAATAAATCAATGATACACATCTGATTTTTTTGCTTTTTGTAGTTTTTGTTCATCCAGCAGGTTTTGATTGAGCAGACGTTGTTCTACATATTGTCAGCAGTTCAAGCACCTGCCTGCCTGGAGCTTATCCTTTAGTGGGGTGGGGGAGTCAAGGAGAAATAAAAATGCCCATGGACAGAGACATGTTCTCAGGATGGTAAGACATGAGAATACAGGGCAAGGGGATAGCAGGTGATGGAGGGAGAGGCAGACCTGGTGTGATAGCTGGGAAACCAGGGAAAGCTCTCAGGGAAAATGTGGTCTCCTAACAGACATTCAGATGATGAGAAGAATGAGCCGGGAGATGTGAGAGTGAGCTCGGTGTAGCCAAAGACCTGCTGGAAAGTCAGGGTGGAGAGCTCCGGGTGAAAGAGGAATAAGCAAGGTCTATTGAAAGTACCGTGGATTGCTAAAAGAACAAACAAATCTATCTGGGAAGAAGCACAGCCAGAATGCTCCTTAGAGGCAAGGATGGTGAGCCTTCGTCTCAAGTACTTTGGACATGTTGTCAGGAGATCCTGATCCCTAGAGAAGGGCAATATGCTGGGTAAACGAGGGGGGCAGCGACAAAAGGAAGCCCCTGACAAGATGGAACGGTACAGTTGTTGCATCTGTGGGTTCAAGTTTAAGAACTATCGCGAGGGTGGCACAAGACTGAGCAATGTTCCGTTCCGTTGTGCACAGGGTCCCTGTGACATGGAATGTACTTGACGGCCCCTAACAATGCCAACACCCACATTTACAGGGTGTTTCAGTCAGCCAAACGCTGAGCACAGGGAAGGCAGGAGACAAATGGCAAGCATTATTTTTCTTGTAGATCATCTGGTCATATTTCAAAGGAGTCTTGATGGTGCAGTAGTTGAGCACTCAACTGCCAACCAGTGGTTCAAACCCACCCTTGGTGATGGTGCAGTAGTTGAGCACTCAGCTGCCAACCAGTGGTTCAAACCCACCCTTGGCCGTGTGGGATAAAAGACCTGACAGTCTTCCTCCACAAAGATTTCACCCTACAAAGCACCAGGAGCTAGTTCTCGTCCTGTAACTTCTCTCCGTGGTAGAATGCACTCAACAGTGTTCATCACGACCAGCATTAATATTCCATTGGTTAAAGGGTTAATCTTTTCCAAATGGTACAGTTTTATCTCAATTAATTCCCTTTAGAAATAAAGAGAAAGGCCAGCTGACTATTATAGTTATCCGTTTTTTTTTTCTCATTCGGTCACTCGTCAAGCTTTTTTCAGTAATTTTTTCCTAGTACACTTTCTTAATAATTTCAGGATGTATAGCTGCAGGTCTTTTGGCAAGCATCCTGTCTTCTTCATTTATGCATTTTCTAGTAAGTAAGCTCTTAGAAGAAGTATGGCCGGAGTGCTCTTCTTAGAGGCAAGTATGGAGAGAGTTCATCTTACATGTTGTCAGGAGAAACTAGCCCTTGGAGAAGGACATTGTGGCAGTCATGTCTCATGTCAATTTCATGATTGGTAGTCTAGGGGTGGAGTCTAGCTTGTCAAGCTAGAGATAGCTAATGAGTAGCTAATGAGGCCTCTATGTGGGCCTGGCTTTCACCTGAGAATTCTGGGAAGTCTTATGGTATTTCCCTCATGGAGATGAGAGACCATCCTCCCAGTTGTTGGGAATCACTTGACTGACGAGACAAGATGCCAGTGTCTGAGGAACTGGAAGAGCCACAAAGCCTTACCCTGATGGATCCACACCTCTGAAGCCAGAAAAGCCACAGAGAGACCCTTGCCAGCGCTGAGATGTTTCTATCACCAATGGATACTGCTCATGGACCGTGATCCCTGAAAATGAGGAGCCATGAGGGGACCCCTGTCAGGGCTGGGACTCTGCACCCACTGGTCTGTGACTTCGTGAGTCGGAAGGAGACTTTGTAGATTGGTATTGGACATATGGGCTAAAATCAGACTTATGGACTTGGACTGGACTGGGTTGGGATGCTTTCTCAATGTTTCATTCCTCTTGTACATAAACCTTTCCCTTATATTCATATGCGTCTCTCTGAATTTGTTTCTCTCACACAGACATCACGCTTGGCAAGTGGAGGAGCAGAGATGGAGAGGAAGGCCCTACATGAGATGGACGGACACAGCGGCTGCAACAAAGGGTTCCGGCACAGGAACAGTTGTGAGAATAGTGCAGGACCAGGCATTGTTTGGTTTGGTTGTGCATTGTGTTGCAGTGGGTCGGGACCCACAGAATGGCCCAGTAGAATACTACTTCCTTAATCTGGTCACTGCATTGATATAATTGAGGGAAATTCCAGTCAGGGTGTGGCCTACGCTTCAGGGGAATTAACCATATATGGAAGTTAACTCACTTCTCCCGAATCTAGAGCCGGTATCTGGTTCCTTAACATACTGTTATCGCCCACTGACCTCAGAGCCATCAATAGACGGTCAACCTTGAGTTCACTCACTTCCGCACCCACCAGTGTGTGGTGTTTCTGTTTCTCTTTCCTACTTCTTGTTGGTTAGCCCCTGCATCCCTATGTGCCAAGAGAAGCTTCTGGTTTACATCTTATCTACAGACTTGAACTGGACTAGACTACCCACTTCAACAACTGTGTGAGCCACTTCTTGATAGAAATCTCCTTCTTGGGCTGAGCCCCGGTGGCGTAAGTGGGTGAGTGCGTGACTGCGGCTCGTGGGCTTGGCGGTTCAAATCCAGCGGTGGCTCTCAGGAGCAGCACTGGGTAGTGCCCACGACCACCAGAGGCAGTGATGCCCCCCCCCCCCCCCCCCCCAAAAAAAAAAAAGAAATCTCTTTCTTTGCATACACAAACAAGAGACACTGGTTTTGCTTCTCTGGAGAACCCACACAGCATGATTCTCAATGACGATGGGGTGGCAGTGATAATGCCAACAAAGTGGGTTACATATTGAGGTGCTGACTGCAAGTCACCAGTTGAAAACCACCAGGCTCTCCTTGGGAGAAAGATGAAACTTTCTATGCCCGTAGAGTTGCAGTCTCATAAAACTAATAAAACTACTCTGTCCTATAGAGTCTTTGTGAGTCAGAATCTCCTGAATGGTAGGGAGTTTTGCTTTGTTTTTCTGAGACAGATTACCACAAAGAGCACAGAGATGTTGGTTTTGTGACGTTTAAGATACGCTGTATGGTTAGGCATTTACTAGGTGAGACTGTTCTCTCAGAATGCTGCACTGATGAAATTGTGAGAATTTTCATGGTCAAGGCAAGGTGTCCCCATGTTGAGAGTAAGGTGTCTGTTTCCAATCCCTAAAAAAAAAAAAAAAAATCTGGCTCTAGAGGGGTGTCTATTGATCTTAAGATCCACATCAGAAGTTGAACATCCTAAAAGAAAAATATCACCTCACCATACAGCATCTGGGGATTCGCAAGGTCTTCAGACACCATGGCCTGCAATAAATCCATGTCAGAGCCGAGCTGTTGAGAGAGATGGGCTTGACCTGTGCCCAAATGTGGGGCTATTTTGTGCTTGTAATTGAGAATTGGCTCTTTGCTAGTAATTCTGTGGGTGATGTATGAACCAGAAGAGAAAGGCATTCTCTCCCAGCACTATATTATAGACACAGTGCTGACACAGAGGGAAAAAGGCTTTGTCAGGAAATAAATATGTGCACACCAAGGATTGATGTTCATAGTCATAATTGAACTCTATTACTTTTGTAACGTTCTCTGGCCTCCCAGTGCTTAAGAAAATATATGACAAAACAGCCTCTTGAAAGGGATACATTAGTTGAGATGTTGCTTTGCCGAATTTAGAATCCCAAAGCTTCCGGTAGAAGATGCCCAAGTGCTTAGAATCAAATAGCCAACTGCATTGAAATCCAGTCACAATTTGACTGGCTTAGCCACTTGCTCGTACTTCCTTAACAGCCTCTTGGGCAGTTGAATCTGTTTGCGAGGTCTCTGTAGTAATTCTTCAATGTTGGATTCACGGGACGAGCATCTGGAGGCGAAGAGCCGACAGACTGAGGCTCTTGATCAGGCTTCTTGATCCGCACAACAGGAGGAGTCATCATACCTGTGTCCCTGGCTTATCAGAACAGCAGCAGTGACAGCTCCACTGGCATCAAGTTGAGGCTGAGTCCCAGAGATGTTCTTGGAACCATGAAAGGAGGAATGGATGTGAGAGGACTCTCAACGTCAAGCAATGGTTCATGGTGTGGCGACTCATCGCTCGGAGGGAGAAAGGCCTGATCATCTACTTCTAGAGGTCACCGCCTTCAAAATCCGACAGGGAAAATTTCTCCTTTGCCCCTTTTTTATGTCCATGAGTTGGCTGCACGGTCACTGAGGGAGAAATGTTGAAACCTACTTGGCGGCCTAAAACCTCTGACCACGTGGTAGTCTTCTTAGGTGCTGTTGAGTCAGTGCCACCTCTTACTGACCCTGTGTACAACAGAATGAGACACTGCCTGCCCAGAGCCAGCCTCACAAATTACCTAGCCATAAAGTTAAATCAATGGCAGCCTGGACAACAGGACAGAAGGAATTGCAGAAAGTGCTCTATCAACAGTAGGTAGAAGGAATGATTGGTTCAGCAGCCCTAGAAACATGAGTGGAGGAAGAGGCTATAGACCAGCCTCCAGAAGGAAGCCACATTGAGTAGTCTTGTCACCCAGAGCCAGGGCTAGGGGTGCAGGGTCTGGGCAGCAGGGGCGTGGGGTTCTTCTTCCCTGGATCATCAGTCTGGTCAGTCTGTAACTGCAGGGTGTGTAGATGTGGTTTGCAATGGACCAGACCCTTCCACCTAGACCTCAGTCCACTGCCTTCTAGCTGCTTCTGGCTCTCATCACCTGTGTGGGACAGAGTAGACCTGCTTCATTGGGTTTCCAAAGCTGTCATCTTTATGTTATCAGACTATACCTTTTTTTTTTTTTTTTCTGCAGAGAGGCTGGTAATTAGCAGTCCAGTGCTTAACCCACGGTATCACCAGGATTCCTTTCTAGGTAGGAGGTCGTCTGCTTGGAGAGTTGGCTTGTGCAGGGGGTGGATGAGGGCATAACTCACTTTAGCATTCTCAATAGCCCCCTCCTGTCCAATCCCCCTTCCTAAGGGGACATAGTTTTTCAGTAAGCAGCAAGCTTGCTCCATGTCAAGGGCGTCTCTGTCCTGTCTAAACGGCCCCTAGCCCATTAGGGTCAAGTCTGCTCCACCTAGTGGAGGTCTGTGTATTGCAGAGTGGATTTTCTTTAGACAGTCTCTTTAGAATTTTCTTGACTGTACCTTTATATAAACAGCTCACCAGGCATTGCATTCATAACCCTGCTGGATGGGGCTCAACTGCCCACTTTTCAATTAATAGGTGGATGTAACCCATTTGCATCATACAGGGATCACTCACCAGTTGCCTGTGAATAAACAAAACCTAACAAAGCCAACTGCCACTGAGTCTGTTTTGACCCTCAGTGATCCGATAGAACCCCGTAGGTCCCTATTTGGACTGTGCTCCCCAGGGTCCCTGAGCCTGTACACTGTTATGGAGCACCCAGTGAGATCGAACTTCTGACCTTGTGGTCGGCAGCCCGCTGTGTGATGAATGTGCAACTAGGACCCCCTTTAGGAATGCTGACACTGCCATTCTTCTCTGTTGGTTTAGGAGGAGAAACATGTCTTTGTGTTTTCAAGTTGATTTATTATGGACCCCTTTCCCTCATCAGAGAGTAAGCTCCACGGGATGTGCTTCCCTGACATGTTCACTTCCTTTTGTGTCCCTAGAACCTAGCACAGTACCTGGCACATAGTAAAAAGCCCAACTTAAGTCAAATCAATTGCCACTTGTGGTGACCTCCTGTGTGCGTCAGAGTAGAACCAGGTCCCACCGTGGTTTCAGCGGCTGGATTTCCAGAAGTGGATGGCCAGCCGTTTCTCCCAAGCAAGACTACCATGATCAGCCAAACTCAGGAACCATTTATACCTCTCAGGACTCCTAGATGGAGAATGGGTCCTTGCTAAACAGGTGATTGATGGCTATGTAAGGGAATGATTAGACAGGCATAATGTGAGGAAAATGACAGCTATTGGCTGTCTTTTTTATACTTAGTGGTCCTTCCAGTGACTGTGAGATAGCAGTGGAGTGAGGCCAATGGAGAATGTAGGCATCTGGTATCTGGTGGCATACCTAGTCTGGATCAGACTAGCCCAATGCCATGACCTATGATTTTCCCTCTGCAGGGTGACCCTGATTAGTGGGAGATGATAACATTGGGGGAACGGGGCTGGGAGTGGGGGTGGGTGGGAAGTTCTAAACTAGATTAGACTTCAACTCTGGGCAGATCTAAAGGTGCCCAAGAGAAACTCAGAAGTCACCAGGGACCCTGGGAGAAAGTATAACAGAGTCTTCTCTTGGTTATTGAATCCCACCTATGCCGGTTTGATGTGATCTCAAGGTTTCCACACGTTAATGTACTCAGTAGCATCTGGGACACGACCAGAGCTCAAAAACCAAATGAAACAATAACAGAATGAAGCAGAAGTATAAATCAACCAGAGGGCAGCTGGCTTTAATATAAAAGCCAGGCCGAGGAGTGTGCCTCTCAGTAGGAAATGAAAATAGGGCTGTTGGGGAAGAAGACATAAGAGGGGAAGTTAGAGTCAGCTCTGGGCCTGGAAATAATAGAAGGAAATGAGAAACAAGATGAACCACATTCAAAACTCCCCTTCCCCTGGCAGAAGGGTTGTGTTTCCCATTTGGTCTCTCTAAACAATAACAATGGGTTTAATTTTCAAGTCATTAAATAATCCATCAAAGAAACCCAATGCCTGCTTTTGCAAAGTCAAGGACATGTTCCAGGTGGATCCCCTGTGCTGCTGTTTTAGGCTGAGTTTTCTAGAGGAGCAAAACGCATTCAGTGTATGTATGCATAGATGGAAAGAGATGTAGGCTAAGAAACTGGCTCACAGTGGGCAGGTCCAAGTCTGGGCGGGCTCCAAGCCCATAGATCTGATGTTAGCCTGGAGGCTTTTCCTGATGTCTGTAGATGCTGGGGTTGATGAGCCCAAGATTGGCAGGAGGGCCATTGGCTGGTCACTGTAGAGGCCAACAGATCCAAGGCCAGCAAGTTAGATGGCAGGCCTCTGAAGACTCCTAGGATTGGCTGACATTATAACAGACCATTGGCCCCAGTCCAAAGAACTGGAGGTTTCCGATGCAGAATCTAGACCCAGTAAACAGTAAACTCATGTTCCCACAGCATCCACTTTTGTATTGACTGCAATTATCTTGTATTCGATCAGGTCATGGGGGATTATTAGGTGTTAACTACCAAATCATTGAGAACTCTGGCCCATGAAGGTTGACATGTTGACATAAAACTTTCACCACCACAACTGGGAAAGTGAAGGCCATCTGCTTGGATGAGTTAGCACCCTTAGTTATGAGTGCATCTCTCAACTATGACACACATGGTGAGCTTTATGGACTGTTACTCAGCGGGCAGGGAGGGGTTCTCTGCTACACTTGGTAAAGTGGCAACAATGTCACGGGTTTTCTGACTGAGTTGTGGAGTAGTTGTGGAGTTCACATTTGTGGCAGTCATCTGCTTATGTTAATTTTATGATTGAAATGTAGGGGTGGAGTCTAGCCCGTTAATCTGGAGACAGCCATTGAGTAGCCAATGAGGCCTCTATGTGGGCATGGCTTTCTCCTGAGACTTCTGGGAAACCTCGCGATATTTCCCTCATGAAGATGAGAAGCTATCTTCCTCAGTTGTTGGGAGTTAGTCTTAGAGAGACTAACAGGACAAGATGGCAGCGTGTCTGAAAGGCTGGAGGAGCCAGCGGAGGGACCGCGCGGCTTTGCCCTGATGGAGCCGGACCTCTGAAGCTGGGGCGGCCACATGGAGACCTCTGCCAGCAGTGAGTTGCTTCTGCTGTTGATGGACCCTGAGCCCTGGAAGCAAGGAACTATGTGGAAAACCCTGTCAGCGCTGGGATTCTGCACCCACTGACCTGTGACTTTGTGAGTCGGAAGTAGACTTTGTAGACTGATTTCAGCCATATGGGTTAATATCGGACTTATGACTTTGAACTGGTCGGCTGGGCTCTTTTCTCAATGTCCTGTTCCTCTTGCATATAAACCTTTTTTTTTATATCGATATGCGTGTCTGTGAAATTTGTTCCTCTAGTCTATCTGGATTGACACAATGTGGATAACATTTTCTCTCTGCCCTTTGTTGAGGCTAGACAAAAATGCTTTCTTTTCCAAATCCTGGTGTGTTAGGATGAAGAAATATCACTGGTTGTTGCTGGCTAACAGAAGGAAGCAGGTTCATATGATAGTCACGTCCCTCAACAGCTGTGGTGCTTGCGGGTGTTTTCAAACACAAACCCCCTTCGATTCTATCCCAAAAGGCAGAATCTGACACTGACAGGATCATGGGACAGGCTACTTTTTATGACTCTGCACTGTCGTTTTTGCCTCTGGAGGTGATGGCAGCCAGCGTGTTCTGTAGATGCTCGAGAGGCCATGCAACTGTCCCCTGCTCTGTTCATCTGAAACAGGGTGACCAGCACTTTTTGGAGCATTAGATGGCAGTGCTTACATTGCTTGGTTGACCAAAAAAAAATAATTTTTTTTAATTGCTTGGTTGGAGGTTTGAACCCACCAGTCATTCCTGGGAAGAAAAGTGTGACAGTGTGTCTGCGTAAGGTTGCAATCCTTGAACTCCTGTGGAGACATTCGCCTATGGCCCGCAGGGTCACTAAGAGTTGGGGAAAATTCGAAGACAATGGGTTGGGTCATTTAGGATTCCACAGAGAAAACCAATCTCCTCAGAAGACTAAACTACAAATAGTTTTCAATTCGTCATTATAATTAGTTTGGAAAGTGTCTGTGAATTAAATAAGAGAACAAGACTTGCCCGAGTTGGTACAGAAATCACATGAAATATAAAGCAGCAACAATCTTATCCTTGTCCATATTTCTTGGGGGGAGGGAGAAAAGCACACTTTCAGAGAAGAGAATAATGGCAAACCTGATTCACTTATCTTATTAATTAATCTTATCTTCATGATACTTCCCAACTACCATACAATTAATTAGGAGGAATTTCGATAAGAATTCAGCCTATGGGCTTTGGAGTCAGATAGACTCGGTTTCTGATTCTATTCCTTACTCCATCAGGGATGGTGAAGAAGATGCCTCACCCTGCAGCTTCGGTTTCTTAATTTGTAAAATGGCCATCCTGGTCACAGGTTACCAGATTGTTGCTTTTGAAATGAAATAAACAATCTGTCACCTATGAGTTTGCTGTGCAGTCAGATGGTTTGTGTGGTGCTGTGATGGTGGAAGTTATGCTTGCTACTGATATTGCAAGTGCCAGCAGGGTTGCCACAGTGGATGGGTTTCAGAAGAACTTCCAGGCTAAGACTAGGGAATAAAAGACCTGGTGGTTTAATTCCAAAAGTTGTCCTGTGAAAAACCTCATGGGTCACAGCAAAACATAGTTCTATCCGTTAACTTTGGACACATCACCAGGAGGGGATTCAAAGGGTGGGAGAGGTTTATCATGTTTGCTAAAGTATAATGCTATGTTAGAAAACCAAAAATGGAAGGACATGCTAAGCCTATCTTAAACTGAAAGACCTAAAACCAAATTCAAGCCTCAACTGGCATTATTGAAAGATTCTATGGGCAACATTGTGAAGGATGCAGGAAGCATCAAAAGAAGATTAAAAAGAGTACATAGAATCACTGTACTAGAAAGAACTAGTTGACATCACACTATTTCAGGAGGTAGCCTATCAGCAAGAACCCCTGGTGCTGAAGGAAGACATTCAAACTGTACTGAAAGCATTAGCCCCAAACAAGGCACCAGGAACCGATGGAATACCAACTGAAAAGTTTCAGCAAGCTGATGAAGCACTGTAAACACTTGTCTAGGCCAGGAAATTTGGAATATGGCCAAATGACTAATTGATTTGATGAGATCTGTATGTGTACCCAGTCCAAAGAAAGGTGACTCAATAGACTTCTCAAATTATAGAACAATATCACCGATCTCACAAGTAAAATTTTGTTGAAGATCATCCAACAACAGTTGCAGGTGAGTTGGAGCTGCCAGAGGTTCAGGCCAGATTCAGTAGAGGACATGGAACAAGGGGCATCATGGCTGAGGCATGATGGATCTTAGCTAAAAGTAGAGAATGCCAGAAAGAGGTTTACTTGTATTTTCCTGACTATCCTAAGCCATTCAATGGTGTGGATCATAACAAACTATGGAGAGCCTTCAGAAGAATGGGAACTCCAGAACACTTCGTTGTGCACATGAGGAAGTAGCACATGGATCAAAAAACAGTGGTACAAACAGAAAAAGAAAATCGATACTTTAAAATCAGGGAGGGTATGGGTCAAGGGTGCATCTTCTTATTATACTTATTTAGACTGTATGCTGAGCCTATCATTGGAGAAGCTGGATTAGATGCCAAGAATGTGGTATCAGGATTGGAGAAAGGCTTATTTACAACCTGATATGCAGATGACACAATTTTGCTTCCTGAAAGGCAGGAGAACTTGAAGCACTTGCTGCTGAAGTTCAAGGATTGCAGCTTTAAGTATACATTGCAACTCACTGTCAAGAAGACCAAAATCCTCACAGCTGGATCAATAGGTAACATCATAATAAATGGAGAAAAGGTTGAATTGTCAAGGATTTTGTCTTACTTGAATCCATAATCAATGTTCCTGGAAGAAGCACTCAAGAGATCAAAATATGTATTGCATTAAGTAAATCTGCTACACAACACTTCTTTAAAATGGTCAAAAGGATATTACTTTAAGCACTAAATTATGCCTGATTCAAGTCATGGTATTTTTAATTGCCTTATATGCATGTGAATGTTGGACATTGAATAAAGAAGACTGAAGAAAAAATCGATGCATTTGAATTATGGTATTAGAGAAGAATACTGAAGGTATCATGGATTGCCAAAAGAAGGAACAGGTCTGTTTGGGAAGAAGTATAGCCAGAATGCAAGGATGGCAAGACTTTATCTTATAAACTATGGATATGTTGTCAGGAGAAACCAGTCCCAGGCAAGGGACAGCCTGCTTTATAAAGTAGAGAGGCAGTTTAATGGCTGAAGGCCCTTGGAAAGATGGATTGAAATAGTGGCTTCATGGATGAGCTCAAACATAAGAACAATTGTGAGTATGGTAGAAAACTAGACAATATCTACCTCAGTTATAAGGGGGTATCCCCCATAAAAACCATAATTGTGCTGGATGTAGTGGAGTTTTCATAGTACTCTTTTTACCCCCTAGATGAATGTTGAGCAACTTGCTCTGAGTTAGTGAACCCAGTGGGGTCACCAGTGAGGGTTTTCTCTGGTCATAGTGGCTGTGAAATTTTGTTTCCTGCTTGGAAAAAAGACTGAGACTGTCATCATGTTGAACACAGCTTACAAGGACAGTGCTATGGGAAAAACTCAAGTGGATCAGTGGTTTTCTCACTTCAAAAAAGATGAAATGTCAATTGATGACAAACCTCATTCTGGACGTCTGTCAACTTCCCAAATGGATGAAAATGTTGACTGACAGTGCATTTGGAGTTCATCCACCATGTCAGACTGTTAGTCAAGCTTTCTATTTAAGGTTCTGAAAACATTGTACAGCAGTGTGTGACAAAAAAAAAAAGGCCTGATTTGTGGCAGATGGGGGACTGGTTTGGCATCACGACAATGCACCTGTTCATGCAGCCATCTCAGTGGCCAGTTTTTGGCAAAAACAGCATGCCTCGTTTGCCCCACACACCTGAATCACCTGCTTTCATTCTGTGTGGCTTCTTTTTGTTTCATGAATGAAGAGGGACATGAAAGGACAGTAATGAAGAGTTTAAGAAAAAAAACAAGGGAGGTGCTGTCGGCCATCCAAACTTGAGTTTGAAAAATGTTTCCAAGAATGGAATAGCAGATTTGACAAATGTATTAAGTGTAATAAAGAGTACTTTGAAGGTGATAAGGTTGTTTTGCAAAAAAAAAAAAAAAGCATAACGTTGGGGGGAAATTGGGTTTGGGGGAGGTATCCCTTCATACATAGGGTATCTGTGAATTGGAACCAACTCAGTGGCACTTACCGCCATCACCTCATTGGCATCTGACAACAGCAGCAACAACCACAGATGGCTCAGCTTAAAACAGAAGCAGAGACAAAAAATAAAAAAAAATGTTGGCAAAGATATGCGTGGTAATCCAAACCCTCATCCATTCTGGATTTGGAAAGCAAAAGGGCACAATTATTGTGGAAAACGCTGTGGTGGTCCCCAGCAAACTGAAACTCGAACCACAGTGTGACCCAGCAACTCCAATCCCAAGCATATATCTACAAGACTTGAAAGCAGGGACTCAAAAGAGCCTCGTACACCACTGCTCACTGTAGAGCTATTCATGGCAACCCAAAGGTGGAAGCAATCTAAATTCCTATCACCAGAGCGGAGAAGCAGACTGGGGAACATGGATACAAGGGAATACTACTCAGCCAGTAGGAGAAATGCAGTCTTGATCCGCGCAGCACATGAAGACATTATGCTGAGCAAAATGAGGCAATCCCAGTGCATGACCTCACTCACATAAGACAATAAAGGTAAGTACAGAGAGACCAACATTTGTTAGTTGCTGTGAAGGGAAGGAGGGCGGGGTGGAAGGGGGAGGAGATGGGGTGAGTTAAAGGCGATGAAAGAACTGCATGCAGGGTAGGGTTGTTCAGTTCATTATTGTAACAGTTGTCAGTAAATTGTCCCGGTAAAAATACGGATTGACAAAGGTGTGTGGTAGCTATATTTGCAACAATGACAGAACACTAAAACATGTAGCTATGGTGACTGTTTTAGTACAACTAAACACCTCATTGATTCTTTGCTTTGTTGCTTCTGGCTCATGATCTCATGGGACAGTCCAGTTCATTGGTCAAATAATATGTTTAATGCTTCTGTTCTACCGCCTGGTTTGTTGTGTAATGTCTGGGGTCTTAAAAGCTTGCAAGCAGCCATCAAAGGCCTAGTAATCGGTCTCTATTCATTCCCCAGGAGCAACACAAGAAGGAGAACCAGATGTGGAACCCATGAAAGGTTAGATAGGTAGCTTAGGGGGGCAGTGAATTTAGGGAGGAACAACTCTAAAAAGGGGGATGAGAATTGTCGCCCAACTGAAACAATGTAATCAGTGTCACTAAGTTGTATTTCTGGAAACTGCTAAATTGGTGTATCTTTTACTCTCTATATTTTCAGCAGCAACAAATTAAATAAGGATGAGAATCTCCACTAGAAGTTACACCATAGTGCCTCCTTGAAACAAAAAGTTAATGCGTACACAGACAACAATGTGGCTGAAGACATTAGAGAACTCTCAACTTTTTAGTATATATCTTAGAATCCCCAAAGCTAAGGGGAAGAGTGGAGTGTAGCAAATTTTGTTAGATTCAAACCCGGGACATCAAATAAAAGCTTCAAGCTGACTTTCAAGACAAGCCATTTAAATTTCAGTGATATGTAATTCAATTAAGAAAAGCAAACCCCTAAGTATAATCAAAGAAGAAATGTAGACAGGATTCCAGTGTTCTTTGATGTGCTTTTAAATTACATTACCACCACAAAAGTTGTCGAATCTGTCAAGATGATGGGCATGGGGACTGACTATCAGAATATCACTGTGATTCAAAAGCGATTCAGAATTAATTTTACACTCTGTGAGAGAGGCTGAGAGCCCAATTTCAATGGTCCTATGACTTCTGAAGGAGAAAGTGGTATGAATGTTATGAATAAATGCAAACTCCTGTAAGTTCTTCAAAGATACATTTAGTATGGTATTTGTTCTCTCTGTGTGATATTTGCTCTTTCTGGGACAGTTGTGGGCAAATTGATGTTTTTCCCAGTTGGGGCACATCTCAGAATTAAGGAGATAAAGTATAGTGAAGCTGATGGGATGCTTTTGGAGCATGTGCCCAGCTTACAATATCCACCTGCTCTGCCATTTCCCACGATGCAATACCACCCTTCTGGTTTCAGTTGTCCCCTTCTGGGGACATAGCTTTGATTCAAGGGGGCTAGAGTCCCTTCTTCAGAAACCTGGAGTTGGGCCAGAGAGAAGGTGTCTCTTCTTGTAAACTTGGGGCAATGGCAACCTGCATGCATATGGGGCCTCAGAGAGGGCAGGTTGGCCATGGTTGAAGAGAGAGGTGCAGAGAGAATCTGTTGCTTGATGCCTCTCTACTTCTCATTCTGAGCTCTTCCCGAGGCTGCGTTTTTGTCAGTAGAACCCTTGATTTACTCATTTTTGTGGATCGAGTGGCACCCCCACCTCTTCAGGAACTGTTGTGGTCCTAACCCCCAAGCCCAATAAAGGAAATCAGGTCTTTGAGGATGTAGACAGTTACATCAAGAAGCGGGTCATGCTAGAGCAGCATGGGTCCTCATCCAACCCGAGTACTATTCTTATAAAAGAGGAGAAGAGACAGACCCAGAGGGAAGGTGGCCATGGAGTCATGATAGTGCAGTGGTTAAGTGCTTGGCTTCTAACAGAAAGGTCAGTGGTTTGAACCCAGCAGCTGCTCTGCAGGAGAAAAACGTGACAGTCTCTTTTCATAAAGATAGCAGCTTCGGAGACCCTATGTTCTAAAGGGTCGCATTGGCATAGTGGTGCGGCAGAAGACAATGGAAAGTGCCATGGACTGCTAAAAGGACAGGCAGGTCTGTGTTGGAAGAGGTAAGGACAGGTTGCTACTTAGGGGCAAGGGTGGCAAGACTCTGTCTCGCATAGTGTGGGCCTGTTGTCAGGAGAGACCAGTCCCTGGAGAAGGACATCATCTTTGGTAAAGCGGAGGGACCACGAAAAAGAGGGAGACCCTGGATGAGATGGAGTGACCCAGGGGCTGCCTCCACGGGCTCAGGAATAGGAACAATGCGAGGCTGGTGCGGGACCACGCAGGGTTTCAGTCCATTGTGGGTAGGGTTGTGAAGGGGCAGAGTCCACTTGGCACCTGACAACAACAAAGGGGTGCTATCAGTTCTCAATCTGAGTTTCTCCTTTCCTTATTCTGCTGGTTAACGTTAGGTTGAGATTCACAAGTCAGCAGTTCAAAGCCACCAGCTGCTCCTCAGGAGAAAGGTGGGGCTTTCTGGTCTTGAAAGAGTTCCAGTCTTGGAAATTCACAGGGAGCAGTTCTCTCCTTCCTTAAAGGGTCCCCATGAGTCAGAATCAACTAGATGGCAGTGAGTTTGGTTTGGGTTTATTGACTATTGTCAGCCCCCTCTGTGTTGTTGTACATCAGTATTTTCCCAAGTGGGTGATACCACTCTCCTGTGGGGAAATGGAATGATCCAGGAGGACTGTAAAAGCGAATATTGACACTATTATTCTAAGTTATGGGATATAGAGTACAGACACTTATCATTGGCAGGGGGCACCGGGAAATTTCTGTCCTGAAAAGGGGACAACAGGTCAAGTAAGTTTAAGACTCAAGACTCCACGCTTATACCTCCTTGCTTCCATGGTAACGTGCGAGTGTCATTTGCAACTACCTGAATGATTTTATCTTTTTGACCTCTTGTTTTGGGTTATCTTCTATCTTGTAAGTTCCCTATTGCCAGGGAGAACACCTCCCTCATTTGCTGTGGTATCTGTAGGCCATATTTCAGCTGACTTTAAGAATGGATAAGGTGAAAAAATAACCTCCTCTCTGGAGGATGGACAGCGGAGGAGTGGGCGAGGGGAGACATGGAGCAGTGTAAGATATGACAGTAAAATGATTTTTTTAAAAAAAGAATGAATAAGGTATTTGGAGAAATTAGCTTATGTAAAAGCAGCAAGCTTTTCCTTTCCGTGAGACATTCTCTGATCCGTTGAGTGGCGTGACAAGCAGTGATAACATTTCACTTAAGGAGATAGCCGGGGAGTTTATAAATAGCAGAGTCCACAGATAGTGGGTATCTGGAAATGCAGGTGTCTTAGAAATCTCCCGAACTTGACATGGCTGAGATTAGAGTCATGGAGTTGTTCCCCATGAAACAATATTCTAGAATGGCCACAAAATGCCCCTTATACTACCTACCGCCTGCCTGTTAGTGGCAGAGTCTGTTTCCAGAAAAATGTTACATTTTCCCTGGGATTTCTTGTACAACTAAAGGAAGACTGCTTCCTGATTTTCACCATTGGCTAAACCTGTGTTTATTTGGCTAAACCTGAATATGGACAAGAGGCGGAATGCGATGACATTTCCATGTGATCGCTTTCATAGCCAGATCAATCATGTGTCAGGTATTAATCATCAGCACGTATTTGTTACCTAGGGACTGTTGCTATTTTATGCCTCTTTATTTATGGCATCCCCCCTCTTGATCAGATCTGCTATTCTTATCACTAATTCTTTGGTTTCTATGAAGGGTGATATTCACTTTATATGCAAAGCTCTTCCTGCATGCCTTCATTCATGAGAGAGCTATCTCTCTGGTGGTTTTCTTCTTAAGGGGAAAAAAAGGCAGTTGTACTAAGATTATTTAGAAGCAGGGGTTCTTAATCTTATTGTAAACCACCAATTCCTTTGAACAGGTGATGAAAACTGCATAATCATTGCAGAGAAAGTTGTCTCTGTATGCAGGCATGCACATTGGATACACCTTTATGGGTTAGCTGAAGCTCATTCATAAAAGCTAAGCTCAGAACCACTGATTTTCAGTGCTCCCCTGCAGATCTGGAACATGTCTTCCTTTCAATGTAAGAATTTGCCAAATGAAGCATTTCTGGTAGAGCAGACACATTGAGGATCATGGTGCGATAATTCAATTCTGTCTTACTTTAGATTCTCTAGGGGAACAACACTGGTGGAATGTGTGTGTGTAAATAAATATATAAAAATACAAGTATTTATTTTAAGGAAGTGGCTCAAGCAGGTGTAGAGATCGGATATATCCCAAATTGACAAGTCAGACAATGAGCCGGGGACTTCTGATTCACGTGGTTGTAGGGACTGATAAATTAAAAAACAGAGGGTCAGATGGCAGACCTCTGGTTCTTGAGGCTGCAGGAACTGACAGATGCTCAGATCTACAGGTCAGAAGGCAGGTAGTTGGCTTGTGTCCCAAGAACTAGAGGCCAGATGATGATGAGTCAGCTGTAGAATGCAGGGGAAGAGAACAAGCTTTGCTAAAGCATCCATATCAATTGGCTGCAGGTCACACCCCCAAGGAAACAGATTGACTTCGAACTGATGGACCATTCACACCCAATCACAACACGGAGAGTGATTATCTTACAGTGTTGAAGAGCTACCAGCCCAATGTCTGACATGCCACTGAGAATCATAATTTCGCCACGTGGACACATGCCACAGCATTAACCATCACACACTCCTTTCACTTCCCAAAGCAAGAGATAAGGGCTTTCTCCTCCTTTCTCCCTCTTCAGATGAAGTCTCTAGGCTAGTTTATTACTTAAGGTAACAGCTTCTCTTACCTGGATGGTTTCAGAAGTAAATATACTTGACTTGCTATCTTAGCTACCTTGGAAGAAGGACCTGGCAATCTACTCTGAAGATCAGCTTCTGAAAACTCCAGGGTGCACAGTTTTACTGTGACACACATGTGGGCCCCCCGAGTTAGAGTGGACTTGGGCATGATAGGACTAGAGTGTGCCTGTAAGGCTCTCCAACAGGACCTCCCATGGGGACAGTTTTCACCTGTGCTTGCAAGCTAAGAAGAATGGCCAGGAGATTTCGAGAGATATTATCTGATACAGAGCTGGAAGAGGAGTCTCTGAGGTTGGAAGGACCTTTAAGTACGCTGCGACCATGGACTTGGACAGAGCCATGATTATGAAGAGGACAGGTAGTGTTTTCTTCTGGTGATCATTGGGTCACCAACTCGACCACAACCAGCAAACTACAGTGTCCAAAATGCCCGCTGAGAAGCAATTTATGTGTAGCTACCAAGGAGGAGCACTCCAAGGGAGACACAGGATACACTTCACATGTATAGTGGTCCTCCCAGCTCAGGGTAGAAATGTCTTTGTGTGGGAAGATAGTCCAGCTCCTTGGAGGAAACAATGTCAAGGGGAATGACTCTCCCACTAGTTATTTGTATTTACGGGACTGTGTTTTGGTGGCACAGGGGATCGCAAGTTGAGCTGCTAACCAGAGGGTCAGCAGTTCCACCCTACTAGCGAAAGATGAGGCTTTCTGCTGCCATGAAGATTTATATCCTTGGAAACTGACAGGGGCAGTTCTACTCTGCCTATAGTCAGAATAGACTCAGTGGCAGTGAGTTTGGTTTGTGTATCTTATGGTGTTTTTTTCCTCTAGTTGATACATGATGAATTTGCTGATTGTCATCTGAAAAAAAAAGGGTTGACTTGCTCACAAGCATTTCTAAATGACTTTCTCTCTACGTGCTCTGTCTTCCATTAGAATGTAAAGACATGCACACCCTTGTACCCAATAGCACATGTAGCTGATTCGATTTGTTCTTTGCCATAATGTCTAGTAATTTCCTCCATCCCACAAAGACAAGGCTTATCTAATCACATACAAACACCTACAGGCATGAATCACAGATGCGTTGCAGATTTGTGATCCAGTCAATAGGAAAAGTACCTTTGGATGCAAACTCTCAGGTTTAAATGATCCCCCAAACAGGCCACGTGGTTTGGAGGTCAAACCTAAGACTGGATTTGTTTAAACTCTCTTCTGCTTTATTTAACTGAGATGAGTTAAGAAGAATTGGAAAATGTTCTTAGCAAGCAGAGAACTCATCTTCTTTCATAATTGAGTTGACAGCGAATGTTTTAATGAGCAAGAGGACTCATGGATACTTTGCTAAGAGTGAAGGTATGGCTCCTCTGGTCTGCTTAGATGCTGGGTAGCAAGGATTCTAATGTAGTTATCCGGCTTTGAACACTGCCACTTCAATTTCACACACACACACACACACACACACACACACACACACACACTCCACCACTCCTTTGTCCTTCTGTGCAGCATTCTGAAGACCTTGGCAAGTATTTCGGTAAGCAAGGGGAGGGGTATGTCCCAAGTCCTGTATAGGACTGGATCCCTCTTCCTTTATCTCCCTGTATCTTCCCTGCTTTGCCCTTCCCTTTGTAAGAATCTCTCTGTTCCTGTCTCTCGGACTCTGATCTGCATCTCCCGGTTCTCTTTATTGCCTCCTGCCTGTCCACACATGTTCAATGTGCCCTGGAGAACCCCAGGAGCCCAGGGGCAGGGTAGTTCAAGGTTTCCACTACTAACCATAAAGATCAGTGATTCAAACCCACCAGCTACCCTGAAGGAGAATGGTGTGGCAGTCTGCTCCTGTGAAAAGTATAGACTTGGAAACCCCATGGGAAGCTCTGTTCAGTCCTATAGGTCAGAATCCACTTGATGGCAATGGGTTAACTTTGGATTCTATAATGGGTGCTGGATTAGGCTTTGGGGATCATAAAGATGATGGAGTAGAGAGTTTTTGTTCTCCAGAGATGTCAGTGTAATGGGAAAGGGATTCCAGGAGGGAGCAGAACTGAAAAAGGTAATGATAACAGTAATGGGACATAAATGTGAGTCAGAACCAGATGCTGTAGAAGTACATGGCTGTATTTCTCATAAGACTGATTTGTGCATTCTTTGGAAGTCTATGAATTACCTTAGAAACAACAAGAATGTGAATGGATTGATTTAGGTGTGTCATTAGGAAAGACTACTCTCTGGAAAAGGATCAGATGCTTGGAAACGTGAAGGACCGGCTAGACCAATGGAAACCCTCACTGAGATGGTCGCTGTGAGTCAGAACTGACAGCACCTAACAACCCCAACCACAATCACATCTCGTCTTCTAAGGGACCAGCAAGACTCGAGATCCGGGGATCCTCCTCGAACCTCTACGGTATGGAAGACCCAGGCAGAGTTTCTACGGACAGAATTCCTGGAGAGGTTTGAGAGAAGGAGGCCTAAGTACTATGTTCATTCGCTAAATTGACTAGTCTGCTGATAATCCACCAACCATGGGATTAAAAGAATCAGTGGAGGTAGGTCATGAGTGTTCACATGGTTCAGGTCCCAGCGAAACCTGTAGCCAACTAAAAGAAGATTCTGTCCAGTGATGCCACATTTAATATTATCGCCTCTTCTCCTTACCATAGGAGACTGGCATGTGGGTGAAAAGTAGGTGGGAATGTGGTCGTGTGACTATGCTTACTACAATCCCTTGCAGGGACTGGTGTGGCAGAGATAGTTGGTTAACCCACCTACCAACCCATGGCCAGTGAGTCGATTCTGACTCTTAAGGACCCCACATAGGGTAATCTTTTTGGGAGCCAGTAGTCATGTTTCTTCCATGCAGCAATTGGTTAGTTTGAACCCCTGACCTTGGACTGTTTTGTAGTCCAACAGGACAGTACTACCAGGATTCCTGGTACTTGGCCATCTTTTTAGCCACTATCTTCCTTAAAGTAAAGGTGTGACAAGTTGACCTCTCAAGAACCCACTTGAAGTATTATAACCCGAGGCATATCAGCATCCACTGCCACCAAGTTGATTCCCACTCATAGTGACCCCTTAGGGTAGAGTAGAACTACTCTGTAGATTTCCAAGGATATAAATCTTTTTTTTTGGGGGGGGCATCACGGCTCTCTGGTGGTGGGAGTAGGAGACCCAGCCCCACTGCTGGAATTGAACCTCCATCCCAGTGGGCCGCAGTTGTGTGCACAACCGCTACGCCACCGGGGCTCAGCTCAGGTTGTAAATCTTTAGGTGGGCATACAACCTCATTGTTTTCCTTCGGAGTGTTGATAGGCTTGAACTGTTGCCCTTGTGGTTAGCATCCCAATGCTTAACCCACTCTGCCACTAGGGCTCAAGATCCAAATCTAGGCTTAGTGTTCTAGTGAGTGGATTGGGAAGCAATGATTCAAAGAAGTCTAAGAGACCTAGGTCTTTGGAGGAAATCTAGAATTGAGCTCAAGTTTGGGGCAATGTATCAGCGAGATCCTTGGAGTGGGTTGTAAATTTGAAAAGCAACTTCTCAGATTGTTGCTGAATCTTAAAGGGTCTGTGCGGTACATACTGTTCTGGCAACATTGCACTGCACTCTATCAAACTAACAACCCCGCTCTTCAGTGCCCAAGGACTCTTTGCCTTCCTGCTGATGTACATTCTGTTGGGGTGCTGTGATCTCTCAAGATGAAGGCAGCTGCTCTTCTTGGGTTTAGAGATGCCTGCCTCTTAAAGTCCTTGATTTTTTAAAAATGGTTGAGACAGGATTTACAATTCAATTAGTGCGGAGCTGTAATCTGTCACGAGTGCCTTGCCTTTAAGAGCTGCGGAGGCATGCCTGCAGGGGACAGGGACTGCAGTGCTCCCAAACAGGCTCTCTCTGCCCGATTCCCCTGAAGTGATCCAGCCCCACAGTTTTCCCTTCCGTCCTGGGCCTTGTCCTCCTGTGCCCCTGCTACTGTCAACAATATTCACCCCCTCTAGTCTTGGCTTTATGTGAGGATCCCTGGTGGCTTATACGCTGAAGCATTTGGCTACGAAAGACCCGTTGGTAGTTCAGATCCACTCAGAGGCATCTTGGAAGAAGGGCCAGGCGATCTGTTGTTGAAAAACAACCAAACAAACAAAGACTCTGAAAGAACATTCGAGGTGGACGCTGTGACCACTGGTTTGGTTTCTCGACCTCACACCCTGATCCAAATGCTCAGGATTGACACCATTGGCAGATTGTCACCAACTTTCCCTGATTCTCGGTCCACTTCAGTGGGGTCATTCCCCTAGTGGGCACCCGACGGATTCTACATTGTTTTTCTCTCCTGTGGTCTAGTTCTGAATGAGTAACCTCAGAGGCTCTGAGGGAGGTAGGCCATAGCCAGGACTTTGAAAAATAATGTCTTGACCCTATGCATCCTTAATACTTGAGTCGTGGTGGTGTAGTGGGTCACTGGCTGGGATTCTAACCCAAAGTCAGAAGTGTGAACCCACTCCCCACTCCCCAACTGTCTGTTCGTGTAAAGATTCACAGGCTTGGAAACTCACAGTGGCAGTTCTACTCTGTCTTACAGGATGGCTATGAGCCAGAATTGACTCAATGACAATGAGTTAGAAGTGAGTCCTTAACACACCTCTGATTTCTGTCCTCACTACACTCCTCTGGCTACTGAGAACCCCAAAACAAGTGAGCTGCTATAGTTCTAGAGAAGACATGATCTGTGATGTGCTGTGGGGGACAGAATCACATGACAACAGCATGCTTTTCTCACAAGGTCAGACACTTATGGGGTGAGTTTCTTCCTGACTGCTGCACGTGGCTAACTACAGTTCGAGTCTTCCCATGTGGAAGAAATGCCTAGTGATGTACTTCTGAAAAATCAACCATCAATAACTCCACGGAGTTCATTTTTAGAGTTCATTTTGCTCATTTTGTAAAATGAATTTGCCCGTGTTCCATCCCCTCCTATTCTGAAATAGTCTGAATAGACTTGATGCCAGCTCTTCTTTGAGCATTTGGTAGTATCCATTTTTTTTTTTTAATGTTGGGAATGTTTTAAATAAAAGACCCGCTTGATTTCTTCAGGGATTGCAACCAATGGCACAAAACAAAATGCGTATGAGTTGTTGAATGGACAACTGATCTGCTTTATACACCTTCCCGGAATTCATAATTAAGTCAACAAAAACCAAAATAAACCAAATGAAAAGTTCCCGTGGAATAGAGTTCTATGCCAACATATAAATTTGGATCAACTCAATGACAAGGTTGTTTTTCTTTTGTTTTTCAGCTCGATCCCATTCAATAGACAATTCCCTCTGGACTTTTTGCTAGAAGCTGGGGATCCAGCCCTCAAGGAACCCTGAGAGTTAGCAGGGAACTTTGGTAATGTTTTGTTTATCTCCACACATCCCTTAAAGAATGTGCTTTTATCTACTTTATTTTTTTTTTTTGCTTTGGGTCATAGTTGGAGATGTGATATACAGACCTTATTTTGAAATAATGCTGTGAGGCCCACCTGCATCTGTGAAGGGAAATTTGTCAGAAGTCACTGAACTCAGCTATAGGAAGACACCCAACCTTAACTGCCTATTAATCACAGGACTCCTGAATGTCTAGGTCTATTTGTAATCTCATTTCCTTCATGAATATTATTCTTTTTTTTTTTATTTTTTTTTATTTTTTTTTTTTAATTTTATTGGGGGCTCTTACAGCTACTACAACATTCAGTACATCATTTGTATCAAGCACATTTGCACACATATTTCCACATATATTTCCCAATATTTTCCACCTGAGCCCTTGATACAAGCCCCTTTTAAAAAAAAACCCTCCCCCCGAATATTATTCTTTAAAATGTAAGAGAATAACATTTATTTATTTTAAAATAGCCTCATACTGTTTTATTCTTCTCTAGCCTCATATTTTCTGATCCATTTTTATGGTTCTTAATGCTCAAAATCATCATTTCATCACCATCTTTTTTTGTTTTTTTATTGTCCCTCTGTATTTAGTCTTGCTTTGTTCCATACCATTTTCCCTGTTCATTCTAAAACTGGGACATTTTGTCCCTTTATTTTGATCATTTGGTGGGGAGGGCATTGTTGTGGACAGGGGCCATGGAGTCTGCTCAGACTCCCAGTGGCCCGGTGTGACAACAGAATGAAAGACTACCCCATCCAGCGTCATCCACCCTTGCAGTTGTGCCTATCGTTGAAGCCACTGTGTCGATTCGTTGTGTTGAGGGCCTTCCTCCTTTTCACTGCACCTCCACTCTACCCAGCATGATGCTCTTCTTCGGGGCCTGACTTCTCCTGATAACAAGTCCAAAGTCCACGGGATAAAGTCTCAAAATCCTTGCCCCGAAGGAGAATTCAGCTTCGTTTGTTCGTTGGGCTGTCCATGGTTTTGTTGTTATTTTTAGGCAGCCGATCGTGCTGTCAGTATTCTCTGCCTACACCAGCTCTATAGTTCAAATGCACTGGACTTCCTTGGCCGTCCTTATTCATTTCATAATCAGGAGCTTTTGGAGATGGTGACATTGTATTCTGAATGAACGCTTTGCCTTTTGGGTTTCATAGAAGAAAATGGCTTTCCAGGTGACAGCTTGGTAGCCCAGGTTTGAATGACTTGCTTCGTCACCATGTCAGCTCCTTGCTGACCATTCTTTATGGTTAATAAGCTTCACGCAAAATGTCTTTTGGAATGTATCCTGTGCTGTGTGAGGAAGTTTGAAGAAATGCCGCTTCTGCTCAGGCCGATATTGGCCTGGGCCTGGCAGATCAGTTTGTCCATGTTCAATATGTGCAGGAGTGCCAGGTGGTATGGCTATAAGGATCAGTGGTTAGAAGTCTATAAATTGTCAATGTTGGCTGAGCCCCGGTGGCGTAGTGGTTGTGCGTGGAACTGCAGCCCGCTGGGTTGGAGGTTCAAATCCAGCAGCAAGACTGGGCCTCCTACTCCCTCCACCAGAGGGCAGTGATGCCAAAAAACCAAAACCAAAACCAAACCAAACAAAAAGAAGGTATTGGCTGAGCCCCAGTGGTGTAGTGGTTGTGCGAGGAACTGTGGCCCACTGGGTTAGAGGTTCAAATCCAGCAGCAAGGCTGGGCTACCTACTCCCACCACCAGAGGGCAGTGATACCCCCCCAAAAGATCCCCCCCCCCAAATTGTCATTGTTCTTGACCTATTTTTTAACTTTGAATGTCTTAGTACTAGTAGAGTCGTGGTCATGCATTGAACTGCTATCTGCAAGGTCAGCAGTTTGAAACCACCAGCCTCTCAGAGGGAGAAAGAGGAGGCTCTCTACTCTCCTAAAGCATCACAGGCTCAGGAACCCACAGGCGCGGCTCTCCCCTGTCCGATGGTGTTGCTGTGAATTGCTATCAACCGACTGTGAGGTTGTTTTTTCCTTTTATGGTCTCAGTAATGGCACCCGTGTTATTGATAGATGGGGGGTGGGGTGGGGTGAGGGCTTCACTGGTTCTTTGACAGCCCTTGGCAGCAAGTTCAGAAACATGCTCATTGTGCCGCCCTCAGTGGTTTTGAACTGCTGATCCTGTGGTTAGCGGCCCAAGGCAGCCTCTCTAGCTAAAGATGCTTCAGTTTTCCACTATGCAATGGCTCTCCTGGGCCTCCGTCTAGGAGCTTCAGGCCGGGTTGACCGGCGGTCTGGGCTCTTGGTTGAGCACGTCGCTAGGCCTGACTGATCTTTACCCAAACACCCCCGGCAGCTGACCAAAGCCAGATCTGATCTCTGCGAGCGAGCCCTTTGCACAGTGTCCTAGAACTGCCAAGAGCAGCGGAGAACCCTTGAGGTACAGTGGTCCTGTGTTGGGCTGCTAATCGCTAGCTCAGCAGTTTGAAACCACCAGCCAAAGATAAGACCTTCTACTCCTGTAAAGAGTCAGCCTCAGAAACCCACAGGGACCAGTTCTGCCCTCCCCTGTCGGGTCCCCCTCCATCAACATCGCCTCCATGGCAGTGAGTTTATTTGAGCTCAAAAGCAGACAATGGAGAGCAATACAGAGAGACAAGACAATTTCTTTGAATCCAGGGCTAGGGCTCAGTAAGGTCCCCCTGGAGCTGCAGGGTCCATCTTTGTCCCCACGAAGGGGAATGGTTTCTTAAAGATGAAGCCAATTTAGAGGAAAGCAAGCAGCACTGAGAGCCGGTGAACCACAGGCAATTCCGCAGAGCCATTATGGGAGCACGGTTTGACAAGCTGGATCCAGTTGGATTGATCCGCAGTTGTTTTAAAGTTACAAACGCGAATAAGTTCCCCTGTCTAGTCAAGCTCTTTGGGGCTTCTCGCACAGTTACTTGTAACTGTAAGAGTTCCGATGAATACACAAAATGCTAAAGATAGCTCTAGGGGCTGCCCAGAGGCCATTACTTCCAACCACTTTAGTGGTTTCTTTGATATATAGGAACCCAGATGGTATAGTGCACAGGCATTGGGCTGCTAACCTAATCGCAAGATCAGCAGTATGAAACCAGCAGCTGCTCTATTTGGGAGAAAAGTGAAGCTTTCTATTCCTGTAAAGAGTTAGAGTCTCAGAAACCCACGGGGAAGTTCCACCCTGCCCTATAGCGTCACTCTGAGACAGAATGGACTTAATAACAGTGAGTGAGTTGATATATATCACTCCTTAGTGAAACTATAGACTTTTACTGCCATCTCTGAGTGGGTTGGCTCAAATCAGTAGTAAATCACAGCCTGTTACAGGGGTGGATATTTCCCTCTTCCTTCTCCATCTCTCACTCCCTACTCCCAGACCTCTGGAGTGCTCTTACAATCTTTAAGTAAATCAATAGTTATAGTTTAGGTTTTTCTGACTTCTTAACCATGGTTTACAGTTGAATCAGTCCTATGACAGGATTATGTCTTTTGCCTTTACATTTTTTCTTTCTCTTATCATTATGCTGGTCTGGCATCTCCTAGTATTATTCTAGGTAACAACTTTATATATGAGGGGCTCCAATCAGTCTGTTGGACAATGGAATTGCAATTGCAAGATAATAGAATTTTCCACAACATTTCTGAAGCCCTCCTATATATATTTCTCTAGACAATTCGCAACATCTATCCGACATTCAAGAAAGCTCTCCCAAACATCCAAAGTACACCAGTTGTGTTTCCTACCACTCCAGGGACTTTTTCTCCCTGATGGCTTTTGTGGGAAAAGCTGTGTGTGTTTAAATTCGATATTTTCCTTTCTAGTTACCTATTAGGCTGGTAACCTCAAGGTCATCAGCCACTCCAAGGGTAAAAGAAGAGACTGTCTTCTTCCATAAAGAGTTAGTCTTGGAAACCCCAGGGACAATTTGACCCTGTCCTATAAGGGTCATTATGGGTCAGAAGCAACCTGAAGGCCATGGATTAGTATATTGAAGCACATACTTAAAGTCCAGCCCAAGGCTACAAGTTGATTTTGGATCATAGCATCATTACAAGGGGTTTCTGAGCCTCTGTACATCTTTATGGGGCAGAGAGCCTCATCTTTCTCCTGGCGGGGAGACCTGAGGTTAGCAGTTTGATGACTAGAAGATACCACACCTTGATGATCTTTTCCTGTCCAAAGGAAAGAAGAGTGAAGACAACTATAGATATATGGAAGCAATTAGTTTAATGGCCTAATTAGTCCAGTGGACTAATGGACCATGCAAGCATCAGCTTCCATAACCCAGAGATTAGGAGAACTAGATGGTGCCCTGCCACAACCATCTGCTCTGAAAGGGATTAGAAGGTTCTGGATAGAGTGGGAGAAAAATGTACAACAAAATTCAGAATCACAGAAAGGACCTGATTCCTATTGACGAGAGACTAGTGGAACTCTTGAGCTCATGCTCCTGAATTACCCTTCAGATCTTGAAATGACCTCACACACGTGGCTCAATTTTTAACTAAACAGTACACAAGTCTGTAAGGGGTATAAGGAAGCCCCAGTGAGGTAGTTGGTTACCCCCTGGGCTTCCTATCACAAGGTCAAAAGTTTGAACCCACCAGCCACTCTGAGGAGAAAGATGAGGGTTTTTCTTTTTTGTTGTTGTTCCTACGAAGAGATAGAGCCCCAGAAACTCCAGGGGGCGCATCTACTCTGGCCTATAAGTGGTTTTTCTTTTCTTTTTTTTTCTTTTTGGGTGTGTGTGTGGAGGAAGGGGGACGATCACACCAAGGAGGTGCACACCCTTTAGAATAATCAACCACCTTAGAGCAAACGGGTGCTGGTGGTGTCGTGGTTATGCATTGAGCAGCTAACTGCAAGGTCAGCCCTTGGGAAACCCCACTGTTTCAGTCTGGAAATAGACAGCCTTAATTTCGCAAGCCTCCTGTCCTTTTAATTGTGTTGAGGAGCAAGGATGTCATTTTGAGGACTAAGGTGCGCCTGACTCAAGTCATGGTCATTTCATGTGCGCATGGAAGTTGGACCCTGAATAAGGAAAACTGTAGAAGGATTGATGCATCTTGGTGAAGAATATTGAAAATACCATGAATTGCCAGAAGCACAAATGGATCTGTCTTGGAAAAGGTCCAACTGAATGCTTTTTAGAATTGAGGAAGGGTAGACTTTATCTTATGCACTTGGGACTTGTTATCAGGAGAGGTCATTCCCTGGAAAAGGGCACCAGGCTTGGTAAAGAAGAGGGGCAGCGAAAAAGAGGAAGACCGTGAATCAGATGTATTGACACAGTGACTGCGACGATGGGCTCACACAGCAACACCTATGAGGACAACACAGGACTGAGTAGTGTTTTGTTCTGTTGTACATATGTTGCTATGATTTAAAACTGACTCAATAGTACCTGACAACCACTACATTTAAATGTTGTCTTTTAATACTTTACAATTTCCACTAATTAACTTCTCTACTGTCTTTTTCTAGACTCCACTAGTCATATAGTGAGCCCTAATTTTCTCTTCTTTCTTACTTTACCTGTTGGTTCTACTTTTGGGGTGATGTATTTCACCTTGTCTTTCATCCCTTGTATTAAATCTTTTATCCCAGTTCTCATATTTTTCAGTTTCTAAGAGTTAATACCTGTTCTTTGATTTTAAAAATACCATCCATTTAGGGCTGAACCCCGGTGGCGTAGTGGTTGTGCATGGGACTGCGGCCCACTGGGACGGAGGTTCAATTCCAGCAGTGGGGCTGGGCCTCCTACTCCCACCACTGGAGAGCATTGAGTGATGCCCACCCCCCCCCCCCAAAAAAAAGATAAAAAAATACCATCCATTTTTAAATTTGTAGATGCATTTATCACAGCTCTCTAATGATACTCGGGGTTTTCTTTTTTTCTTTCTTTGGGTTGTTATTACTTCCATGGCTTTTGAGATTTTACTGGTATTTTAAAAAAAATATAGGGGTTATTGATTTTTGACAGCAAAATAGAACTAAACTTTCACATAGCTAAAGAGAAATACAGGGTGGGGGGGGAGGTGGGGTTGGAAACTGTGAATATTCTGTTGAAGGAGACAGGGTTGAAGAGATTATGGATCTGTTCATTGGAGGAGTCCAGAGTATCGACAACATCTTCAACTCTTTAAGGACCAAATACTCGAAAGACATCTAGCCTCATTTGATGTGATGAGCAGGGCAAATCTGAGTCAACCTTTGTGGAAAGTTTTAAGAAAATCTCATTAGAATTTTCTAGGAGTGGGGTGGGCAGCCTGGCTCAAAAGAGAAAGCCCGAATGACGGTGGGGCCTGAGAGAAGTGAAACAATTGCCCACTCTTTATATGAAAAGGGACACTTTAGGCAACTTCAGCGATCTTTTCTAATTTTAAAGATTTGGGATTCTGTGGGCATCACAGATCAACATTTAGTCCAACCCAAAGCCCGAGAACTTTGGGTATGAGACAAATCCACTGGATTTGAAATATAGGCATGCCTATTTTTGAAGAAATGTGCACACAGGGATATCCACCCCAGCTTCATTTTACCTGGAGTCATTCCCAGGACACTGGGCTTCCTTCATGCACGAGCAATGGGCTTGGCAGCTCTGTGCTTTAAGAAACCAGCTGTGACCAGAGGAAAGAAAATCCCAGCACGAGAGCCAGAAGGAAGCCAACACTTCTTCATTCTTCTTCGACGCGTCTCTAGCATGACTGGAAACACCACAGGACAAAGGAAGAGGCACAGGCTGATCCACTTCGACAAAACCCAACATGACAAGAATCTAGCAACTCTCCCTCTCCCTCTCCCCGGGGAGACTGCTGGACACCTGGAAATTACATACTGAGTTTTCAGCCAATGTGAAAAGGGAGCCTTTGGTCAAATCATTCAGCCAGTAGGTACCTGTATGTCGAAAGCTTATCTAATGGTTAACATGGAGCTAGATATAATCGAGAATCACAAAAGGCATTTAAGATGTGGCCTTGATATTTAAGGTGTTTAAAATCTGAAGACAAACAGAAGCAATTCCTGGAAGATTAAGCTCCCCTGGAGTTCTATAACTGGAGAGGAGATTAACCTTTCATTATTTGTTCTTGTTCTTCAATCGCCACCTAGCCCAAATGGCTTGCAAACATATAGACTGTTTCTGGAAGGAGGAGCATAGGGACATGTACACACATGTTCAATACATACAAGTGAAAAGAGAGGCATGTGGAGACAGTATCTGAGCTTGCCTTTCTATGTGAAAATGACTTCCCTTTCCACTTTCTACAAGCAGGGAGACAGCTCTTCTGAAACCCAAACTTCAGATACCTCCCAGCTATTGCTGCAAGTATCTGGCAAGTCAGCAGCCAAGATAGCTTGCCTTCCTGGCAGCTTGTTTGTCCTTGCTTAGAGGATCCCTCTTATGCTCACCCAAGAAGATGGGAGAGAAACCTGGCAGGAGGTGAGAACACTGCTCTGAGCCCAGCTGCAGGAGCCCAGGCTGTAAGGCCAAGCTGCTGTTCTGGGGCCTGTGTCTGCCCTGGCTGGGTGCTCAGCGAAGCGGGACTGTGTGCATGCTGACATCTCTTGGATTTCTTGTGTGTTGTGATGCAGTTGGGAGCTGGGCTTTCACTTCACGACTTCATATGGCAGGGAGGCATTAGGTTTCTTCCCTTGGATAATGTACTCTCCTCTCTGGGTTCCAGCGTGGCAGTCCTCGGGTGCTGTAAGCAGTAATCACAAGGTTGCTGATTTAAATCCAGCCGGGGCATTGTGAACGAAAAGCCTGCATCTGCTTCCATAATGATTGCAGTTCTACTTTGGTCACCGTGCAATGGTACGGACTCAATGGCACAAGACAGCATCTATAACACTTTGACCAGTCATGGGATTCAGGCTGGGATGGTACCCAAGGAGATTTACCTATTGAAAAACACATGTCCTCTAATCTAGCAGTCCACATGCTTATTCAGCATACTGATCGCTGTGATCACATTATTCCCAGCCATTGTCAAACTAAGCCTAAACTGAACAAAACCTCTTGCTAGTTGATTTAACGAGAAGGGTGCAATCCACATATTTTTTCACTAAAATTTTCTGCTATTCCCAGTCTTGACTAGAATGTTAAAAGACACTTATTGTTAATTTTCTCCTATGGCAACAAATGAGATTTCATTCCCACTAGACTAGTATTTTTGGCTGCAGATTTCACAGAAAATACCTTTCAAAAAGCACAACATGTTTGCCACGAACAGATGAGCAGTTTTTTCTTCCTTGAACAATAACACAAAAATCACTCTAACTACCTGGGAACAGCATGTGTCTGTTTATTGATTCATCTGCTGGCTCCTGATGGGGTTCAATTCTGATCCTTTTCCACAACCAGCAGCAGTACGAAGGTTAGCTTTTACCAGCTGAAAGGTGAAGTCAGTCCAAATATTTCCCTCTCCTCTGTCTCTATATTTGAACCAACTGAGCTTTCACTTCACTCACGACTTAACATGGTGGAGAGGGGGGGTTAGGTTTCTCCTTTGGGAGAACAATGCCTAGGAGTACAAGCTAGGAAACTTTCCTTTAGCTTAAGGGTGGGAATATTTTTATCTGCCAGGGGTCATTTGCATATTAATACCATTGTTCTTGGGCCAATACCAGTGAAACATTTAATTAGCTCACCCCTAGTGTGAAAGCTAGAACTAAGGGCTTCTCTTTGATGAGGTAAGGTGTGTAATGATAGCTGGTACTGATGGTTTGGGGGGCTTCATGTGGTCTCCATGGGCCAGGCGATCTCCATTACTGCATGAGTGAGATACGTCCCAGGCCAAAGGGACTTCATTTAGCTCAATTCAGTTTACATAATATAACAAATAAAATAAAAACAATCAAAATGTTCTAAAATGGCAAAAGATAAAGAAATAATTGCAAATAATTTTTACATCTGTATTTTATAAAGTTGAGTACAGAAACTACTTAGTATATTAATGTTTACAGTTGTCAGGTTAATGGCTAATGACTTGGAAGTTAGGAAACACTTCTCTGTTTTTTTGTGCCTCACCCTGTGCTGGTCTTTCACTGGTTATTCTTATTGGGTTGATCTATATGACAACTATTTGATTTTGGAGTCACTGCCTCCTCTTTGTAGATAAGAACCTGAGGCTCAGACATCATTTCATATAGGCATAACAATTTGGTGTATCATCCTCATGAATAATATCAGAGTAGTCTTATTCAATGCTGCACAAAACCTCTGTATTGACGAGCAAGAATGTCCCTTGGAGAACTAAGTTGCACCTCACCCCAGCATGGTATTTCTAATCGCCTCACATGCATGTCAAAGTTGGACATTGAAGAAGAAAGACCGAAGAAGAATCAATGCATTTGCCTTATGGAACTGGTGAAGAATATTGGAAGTTCTGTGGACTCCCAGAAGAACAAATATACCTGTCTTGGAAGAAGTACAGTCAAAATGGTCCTTGGAAAGGAGGATGAGCTTTGGACATTTTATTGGGAGAGATCTGTTTCTGGAGAAGGAATCAGACTTGGAAAAGTGCAGGGGCAGTGAAAAAAAAGGAGATCATCAATGATATGAATTGACCCAGTGGCTATAGCCATGAGCTCAAACATAGCACAATTGTGAGGACGGCTTGGGACTCGACAGTGTTTCGTCCTATTGTGCACTGTGCTTCAGAACAGACTTGATGGTCCCTCAAAACAACAATAGCCTGTGTATCAATAGTTCCTAGATGGTGGAAAGGTTAAGGGCTAGACTGCTAACTGAAAGGTTGGCTGTTAGAACCCACCCAGAGATGCTTCTAAAGACAGGTTTGGCAATCTGCTTCTGAAAGATCAGACTCAAAAATTGTGTACATCACCGTTCCAATCTTAGTATGCCATGAATCAGGATCCAGTCGCTGGCACATAGCATCAGTATTCATAAAGGACTAGTAAGTTTTACGAAGCAAAGTGTCTACTTAGCTGTGAAATAAAGGCATAGGGGTTTGTGGCAGTCATGTGCTTATGTTAATTTCATGATTGAGATGTAGGGGTGAAGTCTAGCTGGTTAATCTAGAGATAGCCATTGAGTAGCCAATGAGGCCTCTGTGTGGGCAATGGCTTTTTCCTGAGGCTTCTGAGAAATCTCACGATATTTCCCTCGTGGAGATGAGAAGCTATCTCTCTAGTTGTTGGGAGTTAGTCTCAGAGACAAGGAATTACGGACAAGACAAGATGGCAGTGTCCAAGCTGCTGCAGGAGCTGGAGGAGAAACCACATGGCCTTGCCCTGATGGAACCAGACCTCTGAAGCTGGAGAGGCCTTGAGGGGACACCTGCCAGTGATGAGTTGCTTCTGCCACCATGGAATGCTATTGATGGACCCTGAGCCCTGGAAGTGAGGAGCCATGGGGAGACCCCTGTTGGGGCCACGACCGTGCACCCACTGGCCTGTGACTTTGTGGATTGGAAGGAGACGTTATAGACTGGTATTGGGCATATGGACTAATATTGGACTTATGACTTTGAACTCGACTGGGTTACTTTTTCAGTGTTCCATTCCTTTTGTATATAAACCATTCCTTATATCCATATGCATGTCTATAAATTTGTTTCTCTAGTCTACCCGGACTAACACAGGGTTCAACAGAACAAGGGGTACAATTTGCTCATGTCTGTGCCCTGTTTGTTGCATCCGTGTAGCAGGTGATCCTGCTGGACTTCACTGCACTTGGATGGGTTGATCTCACTGTAGAGGCAACAAGAATTCAACCTTTAGGGTCATTACACTTCTTGAGGGGCAGGATTGAGATCTTGATAACAGGATAAGCTGAAAGAAGTGCAACTTGAGAATTTCACCTGGAAACCGATAGAATGACATGCAATTCAACTTGGAGAGCTGGAGAAGCAGGTGGGACTTGAGAGCAAGTGTGTGTTAGAAATCGTTCTAAAGTCCATGTCTGAAGACCTGAATGGAATTCTGCTCTCAGATGTTACTGGGTAGAGTGAACTTGGTCAACTCATTCTGTTTTGCCTTTCCTTTCATATAAGATACTTGGAGTAAGACTTGCTATTTGATACCACCATAGGATTATTGTGAGAAGCTAATGAGAAATGTGCTCACAGCTAGTTGTGGAGCAACAGTTTTATCATTAGCCTGAGCCATGTTCATCTCAGAATGTCCTGAGGGCATATATTCTAGAGATCTATGAATATGGATGATTTCCCAGTACCCTAGGTAACAGCTTATTTTTAGGCTGGTGAAAGTGGCACGAACTTGGTTCATGAAGCATGGGACGTCAGGGAAAGTGTTGTGTTCTCATTAAGCTACAACTTTTAACTGGTGGGCGGGAGGTAGTTTTCAATAAATAAGCATGCCAAAACTAAGAGCCACGATTTCTCCTAAACTTCCAGTGGAGATAAGAGTCTTCAGGAAGGTCTCATTGGAAGGTTTCAGTTGTGAGGGGAAGGACCTTGGGGTTATGTTATTGCGAGGTGCCCTCAAGTCAGTTTCCACCCCGAGCAACCCTCTGCACAGCAGAATGAAGCACGGTCCTGACCTACATCATCCTCACAGTTGTTACTCTGCCTGAGCGTATTGTTGCAGCCACCATCTCAATCCATCTTGCTGAGGGTCTGCCTCTGTTTCTCTACTCCTTTACTTTACCAAACATCATGTCCTTATCCACAGACTGATTTCTCCTGAGCAGATGTCCACAGTAGGTAAGATGGTGTGTTCGTCAGGGTTCTCTAGTGAAACAAGACTAGGACATTTGTGCTTATACACACACACACACACAGATATAAGAAATAAACAGCTAATTCGTCTATAGAACAGGACAAATGGATCAGTGCAACTCGTTTCTGTGAGACAGCTGATACCACTGGCAGTCCTCCAAGTCACGAGTGCAAGTCAAGGAAGCAGACAGCTGAGTCCTCTGTAGAACAACCCAGGCAATTCAGCCACAGGCAGCATACAGCAAGGCAGTCATCCTCAATGTGACGTGTTTGCTCTCCAACACTTTATAGAGATCTTTGGCTGCAGATACAATACATTGTTTGAGTTCTTGACTGCTGCTTCCATTACGTGGGGATGGGGTCCAAGTAAGAGGAAACCCTGGACCATTTCTGTCATTTCTCCTTTGATCAGGAGTTTTGCTTTCTTCATGTTGAAGTGTAATCCATGCTGAAGGACAGGTTGCTGAAAATCCTTCTTCCAATTTTGATGTGGTGCATTTTTCATATAGTCCAATTCTCAGATTATTTGTTCAGATACATATGGAATAAGTCTCGTGAATGAATACAACCCTAACACCTTGTTTCCCTGATTTTAAACCCCGCAGAATCCCTTTGCTACAGTCTCTTAATGTACATTTGGAGGTAGCATTGATTAAGTTTGCTGATAAGACTCTTCCTGAGGGATTTAAGAAAAAGAGGACTCAAAGATGACTCTTTGAGTGAATAGAGTTGCAATCCCCAACTTTATGAAAGTAGGAGATGGATGTACTTAAATAACCTGGCAAAAAACAAGAAGTACAACCATGATGATGTTTCGAGGGAGAGATTCCAGGTTCGTGAGAGGGCTGGTTGGAGTAAGGTGATTGGGTAAAGGAAATCAGAAAGATTTATTTGGACTAAAGATTGGGCTAAGCTCTAAATCTACATGTGGGTGGAGACTCTATTTCCTCCAAACTGAGATCTCTAGTCTTATCTGGGGAGAGCATTCCACAGAGGAATGAGCCAAACTCAAGCCCAGAGCACGATTGCTCCCAACTGCTCCTTCTCTTATTCCCAAGACCCATAAAGAGACACATTCTTTTAGAATGCGTACAAGGGAGAAGCTGTGAAGGAATTTCCAGAAATGCTAGGCTTCCCAGGTTTCAGCCAGCAGAGGTGGCCACAGCCTGCTCTTTTCATTCATTATAATGTTTATTGAAAAACACAAGTCCTTCTTTCTCATAAGTCCTATGGCCAAGAGATAGCAATACTGTTGTGTTTTCTTTTGACCATCCTCTGTGAGTACTTTTCCATTGACCATTGGGAAAGATTTGTAACCATCAGTCCTATCAGATGTGATACCGAAGAACCCAAATGGGATAGTTGGTTCTTACATTTACTTGATGGGGATGCATGAACCTGTATAACTTTCCTAAGCCTCCCTTTTCTCCCCTGTAACCCTTGGGTAACCAGGCAGCTACTCCATACAGCTTTGATGAGCATTGGTTGAGCTAATGAGTGTGACTCACTTTGCTTGGTGTCTGCCATATTATAAGCGACTAGTCTGGGCACCAAGAAACCACAAGCCAGGTGGCTTAAAAAAAAGCCCCAAAACCATTTTGTATAATTTTATTGTTTCTGTTGGGAATCTGCACAGCAAAACCCACACCGGTTCCACGGCTTCTGCAATACAGGGATGCCATCTCCATTCTTTGAGTTGGGCAGATTCTCACCTTTTTTTCTCAGTTGCTCCTCCCCATGAATGTACACTCACTGCCCCAGCCCTACCCCCACTGGTTCTCATCTAATCTTTTGAGTTGCTGTCACCACTTTGATCTTATGGAGACTGACCTTCAAAATCAGACATGTTTTACTCATACAGCTAGATGAGTTTTCAGGTTTCAGAAATCTTCGGGGGATATTTTTGGGTTATGGTTTAAGGATGATCTCAGGGCCATCAGTTCAGGGATGCATCCCCAGGAAGTCTGGAGCCTGCATGAATTTAAAACTCTATTCTGCATTTCCCACCTTTTGATCAAGACTCTTCGGTACACTCTTTGTTCAAAATATTCAGAATTGCAAGCCAGTTCTTTTGGTCTCAGGGAAAAGGAGACAGTTGTTCATGGAAGCAATTAGCCACACATTTCTATATCCTCTTCCTATTTCTGTCTCTCTTTCATCTTCTGTGGTTCCAGGTGAGCAGAGACCAATTGGTGCCCCTTGGGTGGCAGCCTGTCAGCCTTCTTGACCCCAGATGCCACACACGGACCAAGTAGACCAGAGGCATGACTCTGTTATTAGGCCAGTTCACTGGAATGAGCCATGATACCAGGACCATAACTCTCTAAACCAAACTCCATGTGTTTTCTGGTTGTACATCAGCAGAAGCTAGTGTTTTTGGGGGGTGGGGGTGAGGGCGGTTAGTCTGTATCTTTTGGGGGCACATAAGTCTGTCACACCACACTGGCCTCTTTAACTTTTTGCAGGCTGGGATAACTTTAGTCACCCCAAAACTATCATCTTTGATTCTGGAGGTCAGAGGTAGAAGGACCTTCACCTCCTGCCCTTTTCTGGGAAGGTGCTCCAGCTTTGTTACACTCTGTGGCTCATAGGTCCCGTTCACTCCCAAGTCTTGTCTTCAGCCTTCATCTTCTACGTTTAAAGGTTAAGGGTCCCAGGTGGTGCTTTTGGGTGAATGCTTGCTTGCTGCCTGCCAAGTCAGCAGTTTAAACCCATCAGCTGCTCTGAGGGAAAAAGAGGAAGTTGTATGTTCCTGTGACAAATTTCCAAAGCCCAGAACCCTAGATTGGGTCATTATGACTTGGAATCTGTTGGATGGCAGTGGGTTTGATTTTTAAAAGTTTTTTGTCATGAGAGAAGAATCCCGGTGGCACAGTGGTGATAAGCCCTCGACTGGTAACGGGGGTTGGAGGTTCAAATCCACCAGCCTCTCTGCAGAAGAAAGGTGTGGCAGTCTGCTTCAGTAAAACTTTACAGCTTTGGGCCCCCCAGGAGGCAGCTATAATCAGGTCTGTGAGTTGAAATAGACTCCCCTGCAGTGGGTTTGGTTGTGTAATTACCTTGGACTCAGATGAAAGTGCCTGGATGAGAAGAAATGCGGGAAATCTAGATTTTTCTCTTTATTGTAAAGTCAGATGACTAGCAACCCGAACCCCTCCTTGCCATGTAATATGGCATACCACAGGTTCCAGGGGGCTTAACATGTGGGCGTAGTTTGGGGCAGAGTATTTGTTCAGTCTAGCATATTGAACCGGGGACCGTGAACAAGATCAGGAAAGGGCCGAAGAATATCTAGATCATGAAAGGAATGCTTAGATACTCCTTGAGGATGCCCATTCACAGCAAATTTAGTTCAGGCTCTGTGACACATCAGGCTTCCCATTGAGGTGTTGACTGAAAGGTTGGCAGTTTGAACCCACCAGCCATTTGGAGGGAGAAAGATGGAGTCGTCTGTTCCCATAAGGATTCAGAGATGGCTCAGAAGCTAGCTGCTCCCTGGAAGAGCTGCTCCAGGAAGATCTCCAGTCTTGGAAATTCCAGGGCAGTTCTATTGTCCTTTAGAGACCTGAGAGCAGAACTCATTCCATATCACTGATTTTTTTTGGGGGGGGGGCGCAGAGAGTAGGGGAGGGTGTTGGGGTTGGGGGACAGTTTGGAGGTGGCAACACAGGGTTTGTGAACTGAGAAGTTGATTGCTTGAATCCACTTGTGGTGTCATGGAAGCAAGGTCTGGTGATCTCCAGCTTCTGAAGACCTCGTTGTAGCCACTCTAACACACGTGTTTGAATGCACTTGACAGCAGCGGGCAAGGGGCACGTAGTGGGGACAGAGAGGAAAGGGTTCACAAAAGCATTGTCTCCAGGGACAGGAACGACATGTGTTGTGATGAGCAGGGGGACATCATAACATGAGAATTCTTGGTGGCTGGAAGTGACAGGATGAACGGTCATGAGGCCCGTGGTAATATTCGAGTTCCTCCAGCAAGCCCGTGTCTCTGCAGAGTGGTGTGGTCAGCTGTCAGTAGACCAGCATCTCAGCATGCACACAGCTGAGCACGTTCTCTTTCAAACACACGGAAACGCTAAGACTTTAATCCTGCCTGAGCCTCCCTAAGATCTTTTGAATGTCATCGGTGGTGTAAGCATTCATTCAAGGCTGGGGAGGGTGTCTCGTGGCTCCCAAGAAGGCGCCCAGATGAAAAGAGATGCTTTAATAACCAAAGGGAATCTCAGTGCTAATCCTGTTCTTGTCTTAAAAGGGAGAGAGGGTGGGGGGAAGCCCAGGGGAGTCTGTTCTGGTGTCCAGGGGCGGGGGGCAGGCCGTGGGAGTCATCCAGAGAGGGGGCTATGCGCTCTGGGTCATAGAGCTGCCAGAGTCTGTTCAGAGGCTGCAAGTGGAGAACTGGAGCTGGTCTTTATGAGGCATTGTGGGGAATTCCCAGAAGGAGATCGCAGTATTTGATCAAGTCTCTGGGGGCAGTGTTGGCTTGGCCTTGGACTCTTACCTACAAGGTCAGTGGTTCGAACCCACTAGCTGAGCATCAGGATAAAGATGGGACCGTGCGCCTCTGGGGAGCCTAGGTGGTATCGCGGGCTACACACTGAGCTGCTAACCCACAAGATCAGGGGTTCAAAAATCACCAGCTGCTCCTGGGGAGGAAATGAGGCCGTCGACCCCTATAAAGAGCTCAAATCTTAGAAACTCAAAGAGAGCCATTTTACTCTGTCCTATATGGTCACTGTGACTCAGAACGGAAAGATTTACATCCTCAAACCCCATGCAGAGCGGCTCTGAGCTGGAAGCAACTCAATGGCACTGGGTTTGGTTTTGTGTTTTGTGTATGGGGTGGGATATGGGGGTGAGGTGGGGATCACACCCGCTCTCCTAGATCTTTTCCTATAGAGTTACACCTTTGAGGTCCACCCCAAATTCTCTTCACCTTATTCACTGGAGTCTTGATAACATATCACATGTACACAGCCACTGAATAAGAGATCAATGCCCTGGCCTTACTGAGCTGCCGGGATTCTGCGCAGCAGCCAGAGATGTGATGTGGAATCGCCTGAGCCCATGGCCCTCCCTGCTTCTCCCTATCTCACCCCTGTAGGTTATTCATAATGCTTTATTAGAGGACTTTATTAGAGGACTGTAAAGCAGACCTTCATGAGGGGTGTTTTTAATAAAGATATGTCTGAAGGTAATTATTATCAAAAGGAAGATGAGTAATTATGGCCCATAATCAACTTAGAAAAATGGTTTGCTTTTTCAGGGACCCAGCAATTAGTGCTAGCATCCTCCTGTTGTCTTCTGACTGGCAATTAATTGGGCTTCCGTGGAAGGGAGCGGCTTACCTCTGTTCCCAGGATTGATCTGTTCCGTTCTCTAGACAGACTCCTGAAGAATGTGTTTGTGTGCCTCTTGGCATCCACGGCATCCATTTCAGTGATGGATAGGACCTACCTAGTCCACGAGGGCTCCAGATGAGAACGCATCAGAAAAGTTTAATATCATAGAGATATTGTGGGTTTGGGGGGTGGTGGTGGTTAACCTTTTCTGTTTAAACTTCCTCAGGAGACATTTCTATTGTTGATCTGCGAGAAAAGTAAGATGATCTTACATACTTTAATGATCTAATCAGGTACCATCTCATCAGGGAACCTCTGTCACCCATTCGATGGTCCCAGACACCTGACAGAAGCTCTTCAGGTGTACACAAGGTCTATTCTTGGAGGTAGATTGTCAAGCTGGCCACACACGTTCTTTGCCCTCTCCTGTTCAGTTCCTTGCAGTATGGATTTGTAGCTCTTCCCATCAAGTGCCTTTAGTCACTCCTTAAATTTGAGCTGTGTGGTTTACTTGGTCCAGAGGAAGAGCAATAAACACAACATCGTGTTTGCATTCAGCAAACCACAAGATGCTGAATGAAAATTGGGATGATCGCCTAGGCAATGGCTTCATCGCCAACAGTCAGTAACCCCCCAAAGCATGGCCACCCACTTAATTGGCTGACCCCCTGCCCAGATTTACAGGAGTGAATCCAACTCAGGTCAGGAGAGCTAGGTAAGATGTGGACTCTGGGAATCACGTGGGCTCAAACATAATAGTCATTGTGGGGGTGGTACAGAACTGGTCAGTATTTCGTTCTGTGGTACATAGAGTTGCTCTGAACCAATTCAATGGAACCTAACAACAATGACAATGACAAGAATCACCAGCTACCTAAATGGTGATCATCTTAAACCAAAACGTATTTAATGTCTCTACATTACTAGCCAGGAATCTCCCAGAAGACAGGCATGTGACTGATAATTTAGTTCTAATGTCTACCATCAGAGAGCTAAGTCACTGCAAACAACAATAAAACCCAAACCCAATGTTATTGAGTTGATTCCATTTCATAGCAACCCTATTAAATAAAGTAAAACAGCCCCTCATGGGTTTCATCTTTACAGGAGCAGAAAGCCTCATTTTCCCCCTGTGGAGCAGCTGGTAGGTTTGAACTACTAACTGTGTGATTAGCAGCCCCATGTGTAATGTCTTATGCCACAAGGGTTCCCTCAAGTCACTGTAGGCACTCAATAAATGTTTAAACCAATGAATGCTAGCAGGGAGTGGGAGATAGGCAGGCAGAGGGAGGGAGGCTGTGGGAAACAGAGAAGCAGTGCAGGTATCATTGCCATGTAAAGCATCTAGTGGTTTAAGACCAAGCACATTGTTTTGTGGTTAAAGTTGGGTTTTGCTTGCTTGATAGGAGTTGGCTGGAGTGTAGCCAACTGTATAAGGTTAATTAACAGCAAACGACCAACAAAGACCCCGTTCTGTCTACTCTTCTCTGCTCTTTATCTTTCAGCCAAGAAATACCACAAAAGAACTCATGGGATAGGATGGACCGGTTCACTCAACTGCTCCACCATCATTTGATTTAGGTAACCTGTACTTGCTGGGCTGACTGAGAAGCATTGAAATCCTCCATGGAACCCAACTGATATGGTGTTTCCTGTTCACACAAGTGGGATCCATTTTTGTAGGGAAACACCCAAACTATCAGTTGAAGGACTTGCTACCTTGGACCATTTATTCAGTCTGCACTGGGATAACATGGTCTTTCTTTCATTCCATTTGATGGCCCTGTAGCCATCACTAGAGCCTGTGACAGATGGTAGGTTAATGTGTCATCATTTCTGAGATACTTTGATAAGCTTGAAAGAGAAATCCGGCCACCACCTAAAGGAATGGATAAAAGTGTTGACTGCTGAGATTATGGGGTAATTCAGAACCCTCCTTATCACATCATCTGTGACAGAGTTCATGCTCCTGGGCTGCATGATGCACTTTGGTTTTCCAACCTCTGGAAAATTGGGTGGAAGGAAACAGGGTTGATGTGACAGTCAAGGAACTTGGGCTTTCCACCAGAAGACATTGCTCTTACTGAAGTTTGTTGGTTCCTGGGTGGTATGTTTGAACCGATCATCTTATTTTTAAGTTCTTATTAACCTTGAATTCCTTCTTGGGTATATTTTACTCAAGGCTTGGTAAGGAAGGAGATTGGGGTATCACATGCTACTAATCAAGAGAGCTACTCTGTCCTTCCTAGGGACCTGGGATCTTTCAAGGACTCCAAATATATCGAATTATTAAATTCTCACCACAGTGCCCTCCCACAATGCCATCCAGTTGATTTTGACTCATGACTCCCCCAAATAGGGTTTTCCAAGACTGTCGTAAATGATGAGAACACAGCCTCATCTCTCTTCTGTACAGTGGCTGGTAGATTTGAACTGCCGCCCTTTTAGTTAGCAGCAGTGTGCTTACCTATGATGCCATTAGGTTGCGTTCAAGGAGATGCCAACCCCCAACCAAACTCACTGTCATCTGTTTGCTTTTGACTCATAGAGATCCTGTAGGACAGGGTAGAACTGCCCCTTTTAGTTTCTGAGAATAACTATGCGAGCAGAAAGCCCATTTTTCTCCCACGGAGTGCATGGTAATTTTGAACTGCTGGCCTTATGGGGTTAGCAACCCAATGCATTACCATGACACTACCAGGACTCCTTCAAGAATATACTGGTGCTAGTTAATCTTTCCATTCCAACAATGTGCATTGCTGCCAGAGGATAAAAGTGGAGAAGACAAACCAACAACGAAGATCTATACCATGAGAAATGCCTTGCTTATCCCAGGGATGAATTTGTATCGTCATTTAAGCCTGCTGGGTTTCACTTTTAAATAATTATGCACAGCACATGTGTCTTTTTTAATCCTGCTTTTGTTTTTTATAATTTCTGGCATCAGAGAGCTGTAGGAGCTGTTTCTGAAGAGGATTAAGATACTACATCAAGAAGCCTCCATTTCTAATCGACAAAGTCCATTGTAGCCCAGGGATTGAAAGAAAATATCATTACATGTTTTTCCCAAGAAGTTTAGAAGACGATGGAGCTTAAAAAAGAAATAAAGATTAAAAGCAGCAGGAATGTAACGTGTGAATGAGAACTCCAACAGAGAACTACTTTCGGTTGTGTGTGACTGAGCCTGGGATTGTAGATCTTCTGGACGTTCACGAGCAGTCATATGAGAGTCTCCCTGAGGAAAGCGCTTCCCTCATTTCAGGAGCACGTTGGTTTGTCATGTGTTACCGAAGAGAATTGAACAAGGATTCACCTTGACTGGCAGCAGGTCAAGTGAGATGAGGAATTGAAGAGACCATCATGTTGTGCTCATATTTCGGTTGAGTGACACCATTAAAAGTGCAATCTTAATGGCAAGGCATCCAGAGAGAGGCTAGAGATTTGCTCCACCTGTTTGAAGAAGATGGTTTTGTTCTCATCCAAAGACCTGGCTGTGCCCTGAAGACACAGCACTTGCCTGTGCAGGGTGTATTTGTTCAGGTAGACTCAAGAAACAAAGCCAGGAAGACTTGTATGTATAAGTAAAAGCTTTATATACAAGTGCAATTGAATATTGAGAAAACAGCCCAGCCCAGATCAGATCAAGTCCATAAGTCTGATACTAGAAGTCTGATATTAGCCCATATGTCTGATACCAATCTTTAAAGACTTCTTCAGACTCACAAAACACATGCAATGACAGAATGCAAGAATATCACAGGCCAGTGGGTGGAAAGTCATGTGGATCCAATGGTGCTGTAAGCATCTCAGGGGTAACAGGGGTCTCCACATGGCTCCTTCAGATAAGGGCACTACTGTAGCTCCATGTGCGTTGTCAGCTGCAATTTCTCCCAGGGAGTGAGCCTGTGTCCCACTTCCAGCGAGCTATTTATCTCCTTAGTGTCTCCAAATGAGGTCATCAAGCTGTGACCTGATTGACAGGCTAAACCCCACCCCTTCACTCTTCAGTCTCAAATTGACAACAGATTAACTAACACAGAGGGGCAGGTCCGGGATTGCACTGAGGTGCTAAAAACTGGACTCTGGAGCTAGGCCACCCTGACTTGAGTCCCAGGGATACCACTCACCAGCCAGGTGAACATTTGTCTCTCAGGTGAATGGGAGTACCAAGGATGCATGATAGGTGGTGGCAGTGCTCAATGGGGAGCACAGGAGTCTGGACAGAAAGCCCAAGTAAAGGAGTTCCAGGGGGACACTGGGTGGGTGAGGACTCATTGGGGTGAGATTGGGCAGAATTCCGACTTTGCAGGCAATCCTCTCCTTTTCTTGCACATGAGTCACTCATCACCGATGACATACTGTTCCCAAGTGTTTTGATCCACACAGGCTAGAGATTGTGATACGTTGAGTGGAATCAGAGTGAGCCACTGGTTACAGTCAATATTCAAACCAATGGCTCTTGAGTTGACTCTGACTTGCAGTGACCCATGTGTAGCAGAATTAAACTGGACCCCCTAGAGTTTTCAGTGGTTGATTTTTTTTATAAACCAGTCACCAGGTCTTTCTTCTGAGGGACTTCTGGATGGGCTTGAACCTCCAATCTGTTGTTTACAACCATGGATGTGATGGGCACGCACCACCCTTGGCTTTCCAGATGAGTCCTAAGACATCCTGTGGTGTAACCTCTGCTATGTTTGCACACAAGAAAACAGAGGACCACTAACAAAGTAACTGGTAAGCCCAGGGGTGCTGGGGCAGGAGAAGGAACAGGGATGGTCATTGTGTGACTGCCATGTTCCAGGGGCCATCCAATTGCTACCCCACTTCACCAAGGTAGCCATCCCTGCTTTGGCAAACAAGGAAACCAAAGTTCGAAATGCTAACATATCCTTCCAATCCTGAATATCTGGTCAGATCTCATACTTTATCAATCATCCCCTAACTGCTCAGCCTCCTGCTCCTACCCACCCAAGACCAAGCAGAGTTATGCCTCATCAGGCTGCGTACCAGTCCAGTAAGCTTCTTCCCAAGAGATGCTGCCAAACATACTGGTTCAGAAGTGGCAGAACTCTGTTCTCTCAAGACTTACAGACCTGATTGTGTGTGTGTGTGTGTGTGTGTGCGTGTGTGTGTCCAAAAAACCTCTCCCAGAGACCTCATGTGGGCCTTGCAAGTTCATTAACAGCATCCCTTCAATCACATCACCCCTAGCTGAGGTCGTGCTTATGGAAGAAAAGTGTTAAGCATAAAATTTATGCATCAGGATTTTAATCAAGTCAGAAACCTCTTTCTTGGCCGCTCAACCTGGGAGTTAAAAATCTGCATTTAAATTGTACTTCTAAAATATAAATCCCAAGGACCCCTGAGGCCTTTCCCCAGAGGAGCTGGGAGCAGAGAACAGGAACTTTTTGCTTATCTTTGATTCTGCTTGCTCTCAGAGAGTTCAGGGATGAGCTGCAAGGAGGAAGAGCTTTTAGAAATCACAAGAAAATGCTTGGAGATTTGGCACCGAACTTCACTTAATGACAAGATTTTCCAGTCCCTCCTAAGGCCTGGATCTACATGATCTGACATGAATTATGGCAGGGGACTGCTAATAAGCAATTTATTTGACAGCTGTAGGAAGGGCGATTGCTTCTGTCAATAGTTACAGGCACTTGTTTGGTGGGGATGCAGGGCAACAGCTGGAGGAGGACTGACTTCCCTGAAGTGGTGAGCATCTGCTTGGGCCTCAAGTCCCAAGCCAGGCGTGGGCAGGCCAGTCCCAGCTATCATCTTAGAGGAAAGAAGCCTCGTTTCTGGAGAGAAAGAACAACTGTGTGTGTGTGAGAGAGAGAAGAGGGAAAGGAAAATGGAGACAGAGAACTTTATATTCAACTCTCAGGTGTCTCAAGAAAAGCAGACCCAGTAGGATGGAGATTATTTGCGAACATGTTAACAGTATATGAGTCTGTAGCATGTACATTTATGTATATATATATGTAATTATAATGAAATATCTACAATGCACTTTATGTATCTGTCACCAGGACTTCTAATAAACCCCTAAAACCAAACTTACTGCCATTGAGTTTCGACTCATAGCGATAGTTGTATATAAAATTTTTATGGCATGGTGTACTATACCATATGTTTTATATACAACTATAGGGAGCCCTGGTGGTAGAGAGGCATTTACACTGGAATGTGAACTGCAAGATCGTCAGTTCAAACCCACCAGTCACTCCCCAAGAGAAAGATGTGGCTTTCTGTTCCCATAAAGGTTGAAAGTCTCAGAAACCCACAGTGCAGTTCTATCCCTTACGGTTGCTATAAGTCAGAATGGACTTCATAGCAGTGGTTTTGCTTGGTTATCTGTCCTATATGCCTATGTGTGCATATGCATGCTTGTATACTTGTATACATGCTTGTGTACTTGTGTATTTATGTATAGGACACACATATGTGAAGGAGCCTTGGTGGCATCGTAGGTAAGCATTGCTGACTTCAGGGTGAGCAGTTGAAGCTCACCAGCTCTCCATGGGATAAAGATGAGGCTGTCTGCTTCCCCTCAAACTGTACAAAGCCTTAGAAACCTGTATGGGGTTGCTATGCATTGGTATCACTTCCATGGTGGTAGGAGATTTGTCTATGCCCATGGCCTGCTACACGGCAGTGTTTCGAGCAGTGAGTCATAAAACTGAACATCTGTGAATGAACATCTGAGAACGATAACACCAGCCAATGGAGACGCTACAACAGTGCATGTAGTACATGTTACCAAGGATGTAGAGAACCAGATGGTTGAAGGTGCAGTTGATCGGAACTCAAATACATCGTCAATAAGGTACTCTCTCTCTCTCTCTCTCTCTGCATCTGCAGGCGTGTCTTTCCGTGCTTTCTCTGGATGGCATAAGTGATGTTGACATCTGGCTCCTCACAGGAGCTTGTGTGGTAGGGGTTATGTGTTCAGCTGCTAAAGGCCTGGCCAGCTAATCATTCAGAATTTGTAGCCGCCACTTGGGAGAAAGATGAGGCCTTCTCCTCCCGCAAACTCAGTCACCCACAGGGCTCGTTTATCCTGCCCTCTATGGTTGCTGTGAGTCTGAACCAACACCACGGTCGTGAGTGGATTCATTTGTACTAACCTGTTAATGCTCTTGGGTAAACTTTGGACTACTAACCTAAAAGTCAACGTTCAAATCACCAGCTTCTCCTCTGGAGAAAAACGGAGGCGGGATATTTCCCCCCCATCCCCTCCTCACCTCCACCCAAGATTTACAAAGCCTTAGAAGTCCCATGTAGGCTTGCTATGAGCTGGTGGTGTATTTTCATAGTTACTGACCTACAGGAGGGTAACTTGGATCCACCTCATGCAATTGTTTGTGAAAGGTCCCAACTAAGAAGCCTGACAAAACAGTTCTACTGTAGCACCACAGGGCCTGGGAGCAGAATGGGTTGAAATCAACTTGGTGGCAACAGGCTTTGGTTTTAATCGCTGAACCAAGTTGATACCTAAAACCAACCACCACAAACTCCTCCTGAACTCTTCCCCAAAGTGACTGTCTGCTTGGCAGTCCCCACAGATACATTCCTTGACTTCATGTCACTCTTGGAATCCAAGCCCAACTTCTCTGTCTGGTCTTCAAAGCCCTCCCTGGATGTGACATGTGCTCCCCTGATTCTGCCATGCTGGCCTTCTGTGCCTCCTCTTGCGGTAGTTAGATGCCTTCAAGGCTCTTCTGACCAATAGTACCACCGCATGGACAACAGAAAGAAATACTGCCTGGTCCTGCACCATCCTCACACCTGCTATGTTGAGTCCATTCAGCCACCCAAGTATCTCTCTTGTCCCTTACCCAAACTCTGGGGCTACGATCACCGAGTCTTCCCTTCTGCAACTTTCCCACAGGACTAAAGACTTTGCTCTGCAAAGTCTTGTGCATGTCTTCCCCATTGGGTCCAGAGCTCACATTGTGTAGGGGCTTGTTGCATCACTTGCTCAGAGTCGGGCAGCTGTCTGCTCCACACCGGGTGTCCATGGCATCTCCTTCTCTGTCCTTGCCAACGTCTTCTGCTGGAGTGAAGAAGTCCTTTGGTGCTGACCTGGCGCCTGGGTCTTGATTGATTCCATGCTGCAGGCTTGCCTCATGGTAATTACGGCATGCCAAAGCAAAAATCTTAATGATTTACACCAAAATCAGATGCTGGAAAATTGCTTTTCAATGATGCTGCTAAGGATGATTTCTCCGGGGCTATGTTTGAAGTAAACATTACTTAAATGCAGCAGAGCTGTGTCATCTGCATCTCAGGAAGTCAAGAAAGTGATGAATGCAAAAGTTAACTGACCAATAGGAGAGAATAGGGTTTTTTTTATTGTGTTTTGTTGTGGGGTGTGTGCCTGTGTTTTGTGATTACATACCTTTCCTCCCCTAAAAGCATCAGTTTAGGATGAGATTTGGCTGTAAGTAACAGTAAAATCCAATATGACAGGGTCTCAAACAATAGAAAAGTGTCTTTGTGCCTCTTGTTAAAGATGACACAAGATGACGGCTGGTGTGTAGCTCCATGGAGCCCTCAAGAGAGGGAGGCTTCTTCTAGATTTCTGTTCCTCCACTTTTAAGTTTAGGTTTGCTTCAATGTCACTGTTAAAAATGCACTGCCACAGAGTCTGTGCCAACAGATAGTGACCCCCTGTGGGTTTTTGAGATGGCAACTTTTCACAGGAGTGGAATGCCCAGGCTTTCCTCTCTTGGAACTGCTGGTGGTTTTGGACTCCAACCGGGTGGATCATTGAGCATTGTAAACTCAGTGCTGGCAGGGGACTCCACACAGCTGCTCCAACACCCAGGGCTGCATCGGGGTAGGTCCATGTGGCTTCTCCTCAGGCATGTCTCGCAGGAAGTGAGCCTTGCGAGCTGAGACAAAGAACTAGTTATGGCAGCCATAAACTGGTCTGACCATTAGAGAACAGAATACCAGAGAACGAGAAAGGTGAGACTCGCTGAGTCATTTATCTCTCCACCCTTCAATTAATCCTACATATGTTTATAATCCAGGTTGGCACCATAAACCTTAATGATCACACTCCCCCATCTTAGCACCCCCGGACCCTTAATAAATGATATATTATTATTTTTGCCATAACACATACTATCCAATGACTCCACCTAAAATTCTGATGTTTGTTACCCTTGAGTAGGCTTATACAGTCACCATTGCTATCAGTTATTCCTTTGCCCCCTCCCCTTCTCACATACACTCAGGGAATCATTACTCTCATTACTGTTTGTGATAGATTTATCTATCTTGAGTCTCATGCATTGAAAGATCTTACTAGTACCAATGTACATATGCAGGTCTAGCAAAGTGATGTAAAACCCTAATAGTTGGAGAAAGAAGTTTTAAAGAACTAGAGTAGTAGTTTTCAACCTTTCTAATGCTACGACCCTTTAATATAGTTCCTCAAGTTGTGGTGAACCCCCAACCATAAAATTATTTTTGTTGCTACTTCATCACTGTAGTTTTGCTATTGTTATGAATTATAATGTAAATATCTAATATGCAGGATGTATTAGGCAACCCCTGTGAAAGGGGTGTTTGACCCTCGAAGGGGTCACAACCCATAGGTAGAGAATGACTGAACTAGAGGATAGTTATATGTTTCATCATCACTCTACTGCACCCTGGATGTATCGTCCCTTCTGTGTGGCCCTACTGTGAGGAACTGTCCAATTATACAGGTGGGCTTTGGGTCTCCCTTTGCCTATGCTCCTTTTTGTCAATTTGATTACTTGTTTTTGAACTTCTGGTACCTATTCTTGTCAACATCTCTGAATCACTCAGGCTGGTATGCTTCTTCCATGTGGCCTTTGCTGCCTCTTTGTTAGATGGCCACATGTTTAGCTTTAAGTCTTTAACCTCCCAGACACTGTATCACTTAATACCGGGCACCATCAGCTTTCTTCACTACAATTGCTTATGCATCCATTGTGTCTTCAGTGTTTGTGTTGCAAAGGCAAATATCATACATTGCTATATTATGAAACAAGTACAAATAGATTGCTACGTTATAGAACAAAATGTTCATGTTCAGGTAGGACAAGATGTTCATGTTCAGGTAGGACTTAAGTAGATGGTTCCTAGATTATGATAATTGCCTTTTCCCCACACAAGGTCAAAGATGACCTATATATACACACCAGGAAGTAGTAGTCAAAAGATTGAAAGAAAAGTTGCATTAGGTAAATCTGCTACACGAAACAGTATTGACAAGCAGAGGTGTTCCTTTGAGCACTAAGATGTGCCTAACTCAAACTGCAGTATTCTCCAATGCTTCACAAGCAGGTGAAAGTTGGACATTGAGTATGGAAGAATGAAGAAGAATCAATGCATTTAAATTGGGGTGCTGAAGAAGAAAATTGAAAGTACCCTGCCAAAAAAGACAAACTAGTCTGTCTTAAAAGAAGTCTGACCAGAGTATTCCTTAGAGGCAAGGATGGAGAGACTTTGTCTTATATACTCTGGACATATTTCCAGGAGAGACCAGTTCCTGGAGAAGGATATCATGCTTGGTAAATTAGAGGGGCAGTGGAAAACTGGCAGGCCCTCAAGGAGATGGACTGACACCATGTGTATTAGTCTGGGTAGACAAAAGAAACAGATTCATAAAGACACATATGTATATAAGAGAGTTTTATATGAAGGGTAATTGCACATTAAGAGAACATCTCAGTGCAGTCCAAGGCCATAAGTCTGATATTAGCCCATATGTCTGATCCCCATCTATAAAGTCCTCTTCAGATTCACAAAACACATGCAATGAAGCCAAATGCAGGATGATCACAAGCCAGTGGGTAGAAAGTCTTTGGATCCAGTGGTAGTGTAAGCATCTCAGCGCTGGCAGGGGTCTCCACATGGCTTCTCTAGGTCCAAGTTTCTTATTGCATCAGGGTAGGTCTATGTGGCTTCTCCTCAGGGAGGTCTCACAGGAAGTAAGCCTTGTCAGTAGAGAGTCTCCACGCGAGTGTCGTCAGTAGAAAATCTCCAAAGAAGTGAACCGAGAGAGTGTGTCTCCTGCCTCCAAGAAGGAGTCACCTCATTTCCCAGAATTCTCAGGAGAAGGCCATGTCCATACAGAGGTCTCATTGCTATCTCCAGATTGACAGGCTAGACTCCACCCCTGCACACTTAATCTTCAACTTGTCACCAGATTAGGTGCCACACCATGATTGTAACAATGAGCTCTAACATGGAACAATGATAAGGATGGCTCTGCTTCAGCTGGTGCTTTGTCCTGTTATGCATAAGGCTGCTATGGGTCAGAACAGACTCAAAGGCACCTTAGAGCAGGGATCGACTCTGATACAAATTGGACTGAACTGATTCTTTGAACATGAAATGGTTGGAGAACGTTAAGAGCAGGTGAGCATCGACATAGCCGTCTGTAGATGCAGAAGGCTTAATGTTGAGGGTCATTTCTTGACAAAAGTTTCTCACAGGACACACCTGTTCAGAACCTTCACTTGATGCAAACTATTGGTGGGCACACCTATATCCAGTGGATGGAGAAAGTGAAATTCTGTTCATGCATCTGCTTTCTGCCAGCCACAAATCTCTGTCAGAAACTTGTTTCGGAAGAAGTCCAGCCGGAATGTTCCTTGGAAGCAAGGATGGCAAGACTTCATATCCTCTACTTTGGACGCATGTTATCAGGAGGGATCAGTCCTTGGGGAAAGGAACCTTGCTTAGCTAAGTAGAGGGTCAGCTTAAAAGAAGAAGACCTTAGCAAGATGGATTGTCCCAGCACCTTCCACAGTGGGCTCCTATGGAGCAAGAGTAGAGAGAGTGGTGCAGGACTGGGCAGTACTCCATTCTGCTGTCATTAGGTCCCTGTGAGTCAGCACTGATCAATGGCGCCTCTCAGCAACAGTGCCTTGCTGGTAGACAAAGTCATGCTCATCATGGACTGCAGTGCTGTAAAAGATCCTTTTTAAATTTTCGGTCTAGTTTTGCTAAATTCTCGGTCAAGCCTCCATAGGGCACTGTCCGATGACCAGCTCCAGGGTTGGAAAAAGACCAGAATTAGGTATGTGATAGCTGTGCCCCTCCTTCTTTACCACAAGGAGAGGAAATCGGCTCAGTGGTAATAGAGTCAGAACAAAGGGAAATATAACTAAATACAACCAATTCTTGAAGTGGTAAATTGGAATCTCTTCTTATTCCTCATACAAGTCGTGGTAGGGAACACCTCCCAAATCAAAAGTCAGGAAAGGGAGGTAGGTAATTTGAAAACATACCACCAGGGATCATCGACCTTTGCTACTGCCCTCAGGTTCCACTGTTTTCATGATACTTTCTGGTTACCCAGACCTGGTCTTTCTTCCCCATTTCCTATCTTGGCCGGACTTCTCTTTTCATTTTAGAGCCGTATATTCTGGAGTAATCCCCATCGAATCTCATTTCTGCTCTGCCACATTTCAGCTGGAGCTTGGAAAAGGAATGAAACAATCTGATGAAATGAACTTGTATTTTGTTTTCCATAAATTCGAGGTCATTTTGTATTTGACTGTTGCTGCATGTTACTGTATCTCTTGCAATCTTATTGGAGTAAGTTCAAATGGAAGTTGAGGCTAGATGCCAAGACAACCCTTCTATCCTTGCTTACTTTTGCCTTGTAAAGTGTATATGGATTCAAAATATCAATTCGGTATTTCATTACTTCAGGGGCTCACTCCCCTTCACTCTGCCATTGGTTTCTTATTTAAATGGACTAGAATTTATCATCATTGCTTTGGTCTATTAGGCAAGGTTCAATTTATTGTTGTTGGATGCAAAATGCCCTTCATTATCTAATGAGATGCAATCTGTCTAATGCTCTCAATTAATTCTCCCCCTTGAAATTTAATTAGGATCTGAAAGAGATCATTTTATAAAACCAAGAGCTAGATGGTTTCACAATCTTCCTTTAGTTTTGCTCCAGGAAGTAAAGGTGTAGGATGTTTGGGCCGCTGGTTAGAATCCCTCCATCTTCTTGCAGAGTCCCCCATCCAATAGGATGCAGGACCTGGATTTATGGGAAGACTTCAGGTTCATAGCCCTGTGCAAAGTTTTGTATAGAAAAGTGGCAGATGAGTTTTCTGTCCATTCCGAAGGTAGGACCCCCAAGAGACATGAACCTAACAAAAGAATTGTTATTTGTTATTCCTCCAGATCTATTCTTAAACACCTTGACTTAAGTCAATTTTAGGTCTGGAAGAACTCATTGATTGCCAATTTAGAAGAGCGTCACCCTTCGTGACTTCTGCCTCCTTAAATTTGCATACTGAGATGCTGGGTTGATAAATTAGACCCAACAGTTGTGCTTTGTCATTAATTTAACTTTTCAGCAAAATTTAAAATTAATGAACCAAAGACATATCTTCTGGAGTTTGCTTAAAAGAGTCAGGTCCATAGAGTCAGAGCTTATTTTCTTCCTCTGCATTTTCTCCCTTAGGAAACCAGATCATTCATCAAGGGTTTGGAATGGTTACTGGTTGATCAGTGAAGAGGAGAGGAATAGTGTCCTTGAGTGCTGTCTGCACATCTGCTTCTGGGGTTTCCATGAAAAGCAGCCTTTATTTACAGAGGTATTTTACTAATGAGGACATTTGATCATTTCTCAGGACCATGGCAGAAGGGAAAGTCTGGCTTAATCAACTTTAATAAGGATTCCTGGTCAAGATTTGGGGGTATACACTTTGAGACCCAGAGGAGACCTGCTGCTAAAACATTCAGGATGAATATTTTAAAACAGACCGAACATTTAGGAACTGGCCTAAATAAATGCTTTCTTTTCTTGAGTTTGGCCCTATCAATGATACATGACTTTTTCTTTAGTCTGTTTGCGAGGAAGCTGCTGTTTTGACTCTAGGGTTAAGCGCAAGCAAAGAAATCTGTGTACAGCCAAGAGAATTTGCCCAGTGGCCATGGAACATGCTCTTGGGTATGTTATTCCCAAGTTCAGCTTGGGGTAGAGCTGAACTCTTTTTCTTGTTCTTCTGAGGGTGAATAGCCCAAAGCTAATGAAGGAGGTAGCTTCAATCAGAGCGTGGTGTCTGTTCACAGAGCAGAGAGAAGACAGACAGATATACTTGGTATTCTTGATTTCATTAGCACCACATCAGAAAATGAGGTTTTGAATTTACTGGCAGGGTCATTTCCAAAGACGCCTGGGTCCAAAAATATCTGAAAAAATACCTTTGAGAATCAAAGTTGAGGGGAGAGTAGTTTTCTGTTGGTCTCTGAACAGGACAGTCATTGATCACATTGATACAGTGATCCTTCCACTGGCTGATCCCACTAGGCACTAAGGAAGGACTGGAAGAGCAGTCCTTTGCTCATGGAAGAGCAAAAGATGTCACTGTCGTGGCATCCCAACAGCTGCATCTCTTTGTGTCATGGGAACCCTAAGACTTTACAATCAGAAAGACTCTTACAGATCGTAGTTTGAACACCGTGTTTCTCAGATAATATGCAGAGTTCTAGAATGTGGAATTGATGTTCCTGCAAATAATAATATTTGTGCAGAACTATGACTAAGACACAGGTCCTCCATCACCTCACTCATCTTGCCAAACCGACATTACAATCCCTGGGCACTCTGTGTCTCAATGGTGGCAAGACGGTCCTAGGTATTGTGAAACTTGTTTACGAAAAAGCAGAGATTAATATTTATTGAGGGCTGACTGAATGCCCCATCCTGTTCTGGGCATGGGTGTTTTAAGAACTGTTATGACATCTATATGTTCTTCATTTGCCCCCCATGACTGAACTCTTCAGACTGTGTTCCTAAAACCCTTCTCTTCTTAATACCTTTTTGAGATGCATTTCACTGCTTGTTTGTTTTTTTTTTACATTTTCTATCAGCTTCCAGTAGTTCTTGAAGAAATGGCAGCAAGCGTGTCTGAGGCCCACTGGAAGTGATTTCTCACAAGTTTATATTAAAAATGCCTTCCCAAGTTTGTTTTCTCAAGTCTTTTGGAAAATCAAATGGAGCACAGTAGAGAGATCTTCACAGAGAAAGGACAAGCAATAAATCTTGGCTGTATTTATCTACAAAAGCCCTCTCCTGAATAAGAGTTTGCCTATGGATATCTTATGAAATTTCACAAAGACAAAGAGTCTGAAAGTAAACTTGGAACAGAGTATCTTGTCTATCTGAAAAGTGGATAGATGATTCTTTCCCTCAATACATGATGCTTTTCATTTTCCTGAGACTCTCATTGTATCTGAAGTAGAGGATTGTCTTATGTTTTGTAAATAACCAGAGGTAAGCATTCTTCATGTCTATCTGCTCCAGAAGAAAGACAGTACCTCTGTCTCTTCTTTAATGAGCAATACAAATATTGTGTTGATAGGGTTACAGTGCACATTTATTTCAGGTAGAGATGAATCAGTTCCACAGCAGAGTTTGAAATTGGAATTATCTTGAGACACTGAGGAATCTTCTCATATTAAAGATAGTTACTTCCTTTTTGGATAAACACAGGACTCATTTCACAGTCTAGGCATACTCTTTGAACTTCAACCTTTAGGAAAATTCTAGGAACATCAATATAATTTGTTAATCCTATATATATTTAGATTCCATAGAAAGACTGCTGGGATGCAGAATTAGTTCTTACCTTGTGAGACTCCGCATTAATCAATGCTAAAGAAGGGCTATGGGGTTCATGAGTTCTGTAAAGGAGGTTGTCCTGGTGTCATTGCATGTGCTTCATGAGTCTGAAGACTTATAGATTAGTATTGGACTTATGGGCTAATATCGGACTTATGACCTTGGACTGGACTGGGCTGGGATGTTTTCTCAATGTTCAATTGCTCTTGTATATAAACCTTTTTCTTGTACACATATGAGTGCCTATGGAGTTGTTTCTCTACCTTGACCTACACTTATGGTACCTTGGGAGTGGGTTACTGGAGAAACAAATCACAAAGATGCAAAACGGATGTTTGTTTTGACGTCTGCCTCATGAAAGTGTTTTTTCTTTGGCTATCCATAAGTCAGATATGTCCTTGCAGTTTACTGAGTTGTTTTCTAGAAGCAGTATGGGACGTTAAAGTTTTGATTCTGTTTCGATGCTGTCTTTGATTATTCCTGAATGAAATGGTGAAAATGAATGTTGTTAATGTATATTTTGAGCTCAGGGGTAGAAATCACCATTTGAGTTTCTCAGAAGCCATGCTGCTTAAAGAAAATGACTGACAGAAAGCCTGTTTCTGGTTTGATGGCTTCAGAGACCTAATCCCATATTTTTGTATAAATAGAATAGTTTAGATAAGGATTTAGATAAGCTAAATAAAGATTGAACTTGAACTTGGGCTGAAAGGTCAGTGGTTGAAACCAATCAGCTACTCTCCAGGGCAAAAATGAGCCTGTTTACCTCCATGAAGATTTACAAAGACTCAGAAACCCTATCGAAGATTGCCATGAGTAAGAATCAACTTGGTGACAGGGGGGTTAGATTAGTTCTGCCACTGGTGTGCAGGAAGTATAGCTGGGAGTGCTCTTTCAAATTAAGGATTGAAGAGGGGATGGAAGTCAGTTGGAAGTGCTCCTGTGATGCAGCCTCCATGAGGCTTTGGTTGATGTCGGGCAAGCCTTCTGATTTGCCCCAAATTGGGAGGAGGAGATTGAGTCTTCATTCCTTTGCATTCCTTTACATTCTTGTTCTCCCTTATTGTGTTAGACAAGGTTCTCCAAAGAAACAAAACCAGGACACGTATAATTGTGTCATGTATATATATACGAATAGGTTTATTCAGTGAGGAGAAATATGATAATTAGTCCACAGATCAGTACAGAGGGCTCAGTTCAACTCACTTTTGTGGATCGGTTGATGTACTGGAAGTCTTTCAATTTGTGGGCTGCTGGCCCAAGGTCAAGGAAACAGGGAGCAGAGTCTTCCTTCAGGCAAGATAAGCAGAGTCTGCCCGAAGGCAACTGACAACAGGGTGGGTCAGTAACAGCCAGTTGCACAGGAACTTAGCTGAGCAGGCCCCGATGGGATATCAAACTCGAGCAGTGCACGGAGACAGAATCCACCAGGCTCAAGCTCAAGTGATGTACGCACCAGCAGGGTGGTGAAGCAGGTCTCCACGGAGCCTCTAGGGACACAATCCATGTGCCTTGACCCACAGGTAGTGCAGCACACTAGCTCAAGCAGCAGCACACTGGTTCAATCACCAGGGTGGAAGAAGGAGATGGGATTCTGGCTGTTTTTATTTGTTTCAGTTATCTTCCAATTAAACTGCAACCTAATTAAACTCTGCCCACATGTTCGTATTGGCCTACTTAGCACGATTAAGCTAATTATCACACCTGTCATGACATTCCTAGAATTATTTTTAATTAATTGTGTTTTCATGCTATACTCTGTTCATCTTGATGCCGGGTGCAAGCAGTAACTCACTCTCAGCATTACACATCCATTTTTACATTCCTGTCACAGGGAGTGACAAACTGTTGGAGCTATCTAAGATACATACTTCTAAACTTTACACCCGTGAGTCCTGCTAGCAGTGATGAGAATGACAATTCATGAATTCACTCATATACGTTCAGCAATATATGTGTGGTAGATACTCTTCTAAGCTCTGGGGATACAATTGAACAAGATGGACAGTATCTTGGTATTCAAATGGGTGAGGGCAATGAAGACATAACCACCTGGGACACCATATGGAAAAGGAGAACAGAGACTAGGGAGAGGAGGGGACAGTGGGTAATTGCTTCCATCAACAATGGCTTCCTTTGCCAGAACTGGACAGTGACCAAAGAACTGGACAGTGCCTGGCTTCTGAACGTTTTGATCAAAGATTCTATAGTGGAATCCTGCAGATCAGAATTTCAACTTCTCAAACTCCAGACTTTTGAGAACCATGGAGGCCAGAAGAACACCTGAAACTATTTCCTTAAATGTTGAGACGTGTGTTTTAGCACTGCCCCTACTATGAATATTTCCTAGAAAAATAAAGAGCTGAGATAAAAAATGAGATATGCACATCTGTATTCACTGGAGCGCTATTTAACAAAGCAGAGGTAGAAGTAACCTAAGTTCCCTTCAATAGACTATTGGAGAACGGACTTTGGTACACACACAATGGTTTAGTATTTTTTGTTTGCTCATTTGAATAATTAAGATCATTTGACACATGAAAGTCAAAATAACCCATCAGAAACAGTAATAAAAGTAATGGTTCCCTGAGGGTATGGCAAGAGGAAGCAGGGTGGGGGAAGGGAGAGCTGATAGCATTGATGACTGTATAACCCCACTCTGGGGGAGTGAGCAATAGAATTTTATGTGAATGGATATATTGGGTGGTGTACTATACAGCTATATATATATATATATATATATATATATATAGTTCCTGAGGGGTAGGGTGCGAGAGAGAAGGGATAAAAGGGAATTGATACCAAGTTGCTCAAGAAGAAAGACAATGTTTTGAAACTTATGTTGGTAGCAATTGTACAGTATTGATCGATGTGATTGAACTATAGAATGTCCTGGTATCTCTAAGAGCTCCCTATAAAATGATTAATAATAATAAAAAGAGAATAATGAGGTTTCAGTGATCTTCACAACATGAATGAGCCTAAAGGACATTTTGCTGAGTGGAACAGTCAATCACAAAAAGATGCACATTTATGAGACATTATGATAGAAAGTGAAGAAAATATTTATGCACACACACATACAAAGTTCTTTCATGGTTACCATCAAAGGAGGATGTGGGAGGGAAGAAGATAATAAACCCAAACCCAGACTCACTGCTCTGGAGTCAATGCTGACTTAGAGGAGGAAGCACCCTGTAAGATGAGGAAGAATCGTCCCTGTGAGTTTCTGGGCTCTTTGTGGGAGTAGAAAGCCCCGTCTTTCTCTCATGGAGCAGCTGGTGGTTTCAAACTGCTGGACTTGCAGTTAGCAGCCCAACATGTAACTTCTACAATGCCAGGAGATAATTGACACTGCTAAATTGGGAGAAGGGAGAGGCATTATGCAATAAATGGCTCTCAGTGCTAACTAGGGCAAAGGAAATCATTGAGGTTGCACAAATGTTGCATACAGAATAGAAAAGCATTTTCAAATAAAGTTAATCTTCAAATCACAAAGATCCCTGGAAGTCTCCTGAAGAGCATCCCCTTGTTATCAAGTTGATCCCAAATCATAGTGACCTTGTAGTACTGGGTAGTACTGTCCCTATGGGTTAAAAAAATTTTTGCCTCTGGATTTTTGAGCCTGAACATCTTTTACAGGACTGAAAATCTCATCTTCCTCCCATGATCAACTGGTGGATTCAAACTGCCCACCTTGTAGTGAGTGGTCCATTGTGTCATCCAGAGTTCTTTTCTGAAACCCAAAGTTTATATTGACTAGTGAAAAAGGCCTGCCTTGAACATTAGGCTCCTGTTCCACTGGTACCTATATTTTCATTTATTTATTTTAACTTATTACCGTAAGTTAGGTTTTTTTTTTAAAATTGTGAATGAGGTGAATTTGATCTGTATTTCAGATAATAATTTCTACATCCAACAATGTAAGCAACACACTTAACCTCCCAGTCGCTTGCCTGTCCCATTCTTATCCCTTTGCGGCCTTATAGACTACAGCTTCCTCTTCATCCAGGTTAACACCTGTCTACCTCCAAGACTATGGCCTCCCCTTTCTCCCTACCCAAACATCACAATCTGTTTCTTTTGACTTGAAAACTCTTGATATTTTCCCCTTTTAACAGTGGTCTTAGGCAATGTTAGTTCTTTTTTTTTTTTTTTTGGATGGACTAACTTCACTTAGCACAATGGCCTCCGAATCCATCCATGTCATGAGGTGTTTCACACTTTTGACATTATTCTTCGTTATGGGTAGTGTTCCGTGGTGTGTATGTACCCAAGTTTGTTGATCTTTTTTCACTGATGGCCATTTAGACTGTTTCCATCGTCTTACTGTTGTGAGTAGTGCTGCGATGAACATGGTGTGCACATTTATGTGTGTCTTTTGTTCTTTGTTTCTTTAGGTTATATACCAAGTAGAGGGTTTGCTGGGGTTTATGGTGTTTCTCCTCCTAGCTGTTTGAGGAAGTGCCATCTTGCTTTCTATAGTGGTTGTACAGTTTTACAGTTTCATCAGCAGTGTATGAGGATTCCACTCTCACTATACCCTCTCCAGCATGTTATTATTATTATTGTTATTATTACATTTATTCATAAATGCATTAGAATTATTTATGTGTACAATGTATGTTTATATACCGTGCATAACTGAATGAGTTCATATTGCACAACACAACACAATTAATTATGTACATTTTTTGTCATTACCTGAGTTTACTCTGATGACATACACTGAATGGGATGAGCCAGGGATGCATAGTCCAGACAGTGGCTGCTGAAAGCCAGACTCAAGCACACTTACAAATGATCATCAGACATCGTGTAATAGTACTTGGATTTAATGATCTTTTAAAAAAATAAAACATTATTTTTAAAATAATTTTATTGGGGGCTCATATAACTCTTATCACAATCCGTACATCCATCCATTGTATGCCAAGCACATTTGTACATTTGTTGCCATCATCATTCTCAATACATTTGCTTTCTACTTAAGCCCTTGATATCAGTTTCTCATTTTTCCCTTCCCTCCCTGCTCCTCTTTCTCTCATGAACCCTTGAAAAATTATAAATTATTATTATTTTGTCACATTGTACACTGTTTCATGTCTCCCTGTGGCGGTCATGTACTTGATGTCAAGTTCATGATTGGGATGTAGGGGTGGAGTCTAGTCTGTCAATCTGGAGATAGCCAATGAGGTCTCTGTGTGGGCATGGCTTTCTCCTGAGAATTCTGGGAAGTCTCACAGTATTACCCTCATGGAAATGAGAAACCATTTTCCCAGTTGTCGTGAGTCACTGGACTGATCAGACAAGATGGCAGCATCTGAGGAACTGGAGGAGCCAGAGGAGAAGCCACATGGCCTTACCCTGATGGAATCAGACCTCTGACGCTGGAGAAGCCACATGGAGACTCCAGCCTATGCTGAGTTGTTTCTACTGCCACTGGCTGCTGTTGATGGACCCTGAGCCCTGGAAGTGAGGAGCCATGGGAAGACCCCTGCTGGTGCTGGAATGCTTCGACTGCATGTGCTTTGTGGGTCAGAAGGAGGCTTTATAGATTGGTGTTGGACAGATGGGCTAATGTTGGACTTATGACCTTGGACTGGACTGGGCTGGGATGCTTTCTCAATGTTCCATTCCTCTAGTTTATAAACCATTCCCTTATATCCATATGCATGTCTATGAATTTGTTCCTCTAGTCTACCTGGGCTCACACACTCCCTTCACCCACTTCCCTGTTGTCTGCACCCCAGGGAAGTTATATGTAGATCATTGTAATTGGTTCCTCCATTCTACTCCACCTTCCCTCCACCCTCCTGGTATCGCCCTTCCCACCACTGGTCCCGAAAGGAACATCTGTTTCTGGTTCCTGTCTGTACCAGTGTACACCCTCTGATCTAGCTGGATTTGTAAGGTAGAATTGGGATCATGATAGTGGGGGAAGGAAGCATTTACGAACTATGTTTCATGGTTGCTACATGGTACCCTGACTGACTAGTCTCCTCCCTGCAACTCTTCTGTAAGGGGATGTCGCTTTACTTACAGATGGGCTTTGGGGCCCCAATCTGTACTCCCCCTCATTTATAATGATATGATTTTTAGTTCTTTGATACCCGATACTTGATCCCTTTGATACCTCGTGATCATACAGGCTGAGTTGCTTCTTCCATATGGGCTTTGTTGCTTCTGAGCTAGATGGCCGCTTGTTTACCTTCAAGCCTTTAAGAGCCCACATGCCATATTTTTGATAACCGGGCACCATCAGCTTTCTTCTTCACTTTTGCTTCAGCAGTCACACATTTGTCTTCAGTGATCATGTTGGGAAGGTGATCATCATGGAATTCCAATTTAATAGAACAAAGTGTTCTTGCATTGAGGAAGTACTTGAGTGGAGCCCCAATGTCCATTTGCTGACTTAATACTAACCCTACGAGTATATGCACATAGAGCTCTTTCCCCATCATCATATATAAATATGTACATATATAAATTTGTACATCTCTGTATTTAGACTTCTATAAATGCCCTTTGCCTCCTATTTCTTTCCTCTATTTCCTTTTACTTTCCTCTTGTCCCACTATCATGCTCAACTTTCATTTGGGTTGCAGTTATTTCTCCCAGTTACATTACTCTTGATCACTCCCTATCAGGCCTCTCACACCCACCTTGCCACTGATTTTGAATCACTTGTTCCCTTGTCCCTGGGTTGGTCAATACTACCTACTTTCTCCTACATCCCCAGAAATCATCAGTGCCATCGCAAGATGAAGTGACAAAGGAAAATAAAATGATGACAACAACCAAAAAACCCAATGTCCAGAAAAAAATATGTAAATAAGTAAAAAATAAAAGTAATAATAACAAAAGAAAGACCTGTAAATAGTTCAAGGGCTGTTTGTTGACCTCTAGGAGTGTTCCCTGGTTTAGTCTGATGGGGTGCCACACCCAGGCCCCAAAGTATATCCTTAACTCTCTTGAAACCTCCATGCTTTGCTCCCCCCTACCCTCTCCCCACCCACTGCTGCTCTGCTACATGCCCTTAAGTTTTTGACTAGGTGTGGTAATGTCAGACCAGGTGCAATCCTGACCTTGTGTCTCCAGTGTTGTTCCCGTAGGACCTTGGGTCAGTGAGGGGCATTGTGTCTCATAGTGGGGCCAGCCATATGATTCTCTCTATCCATTCGCTGTTCTGAGTGGGGATATCATCCTCAAGGCTTGGTGGGCCAGGATGTGCTCCACTCCTTCTTCCTCCCCCTTCGTTTGCTCCCGTGTGATCTGGTCAGACATGTCCCTCTCCCCGAGCTGCAACTTCAGTGCTATTCTCTAAAGTAAATTCTTCTGGGGGAAGGGGTGACTGTCCACATAGTTGGGATTGGGGTTGGGACCTCAGACTCCTCCACTGGCTTTAAAACACTGCTATCAAAGCTAATGTGAGGTGATACCTCACCATTGTTTTGATTTGCCCCTCTCAAATAGCTAGTGATTACAAGCCTTTTTTTTTTAATGTTTGCTCGTTGCTTGGCTGTCTTCGTGAACAAACTTCCTCTTCAAGTCCTCTACCTATTTTGAAATTGGACTATTCACTTTTTGTTTGCTTGCTTGAAGGATCACAGCTTTCTATAAATGTTAGAAATCTTTGTCAAAAATTTCCCATCCACTCCCCTGTGGGTCTGTGGGTCGTTTTTATTCGTTGGATGAATTTTTTTGATGCAAACAAGTGTCCTATTTTAAGGAAGTCCCAGTCCCATGTTTTATCTTCCCTGTTTGTGCTTCATTTTGTTTGATAGTGTGTCTATGCTACTGGGTGTGAGTTCTCTTAGTTTATTCTTATTTTTCTTCATTGATTATCTTTTTGGTTCTAGGGTTTACCTTTAGGTCTTTAATCCATCTTGAGCTTCTTCCCCCGACCCCCACCCTGCCACCCATGGAATAATGTATGAGTCTTGTTATATTTTTCTGCAAATGAAAATCACAACTCAGAAAAGGAGGGTGGAAATGGTCGCCCAACTTGAAGAATGCCATCGGTGGCACGGAAATCTACCTATAGAGACTGTTGAACGGTATATGTTTTGCTCTGTCTATTCCCCACAACAGCAGAGTGAAGAGAGTGTAAGTTGATAAGTGCCATGGGGAAAAGAAGTCAAGGAAAGAGCCTGGGGGACTGGTGGTGATTTCAGATAATCTGGCCAGACTCGATCTCTCCTTTGATGCCCAGAGGGACTTGTACGATTTGCTCAGGGGCAGAGGTTTTGGATTGAATTCTATGAGGACCTTGTCTGTTCTGTGTCCCACAGCCTACCTTTATGGGGGTCCCTGGGGGAGAACCTTCCCTCTGGTGCTAGAACTGGTGATCTTGAGTCTCCTCCAAACTGGTTTCTTTTGTTATCCTGAGTATCCAAGAATCATATGACAGATCATGCTCACCTCTACTCAGGCTACAAGGAAACCTAACACTTTGGCATGAACGAGGTTATCTTGGTATCTTACTCTTGGTATCTGTCTTATCTTTCCTACTTTGTTTTAACCTTTGCCTCAAATGGACTCACCCATTTATTTTACATTTCATTTGATGTTATATTGTCTTAAATTTACTTCTCTTTATTAAAACTATTTTTGAACAAGGAAAGACATGAATAATCATAATCACCCACATCTTACATGCACAGACACATACCCATGAATAAGCAAGTCATCACAGGGAAGTGAGCAACAGCTGCCTTGCTTTCTTGTACCTTGAACTTGGGGGTTTTTATTGGAGAAACCTCCCTTATTCATTGATGTGGCTGTTAGTTACCCTTGAGTCAATTGGAGTGCAGGGCGGCCCCACGTACACAGGTTAGAAAGGAACCACTCAGCAAGTCTTTCAAGGCTGTACCATTAGGAAAGCAGGAGCTCAACAATCTCCATAAAATAGCAATTTTAGCAGCACTTATAGTTTAAATGAGAGTGGCATTTTCAGATATCTGAATTTTTCACTTGAAGATCAAAGAAGTACAATTTTGCCGCGGCTTAGTTTTTTTCCCCCTTCTTTTTTATAATACTATCAGAGTATAATGAATATAAATCTCTGGGAACGGTGTGGACTGTGATTGACATGGTAAGACTCTTCTAAAATACCCTGGAACAGCTTTAAAATAGTGGGTTTGAATAACTTGGGGGTGATAACACCCTTTGGGAGCTATTTATGACTCTCTCCCCAGTCAATTCAGTTATAATAAAATATACAAAGAAATCATGGACTTGCTGAAGCCCATCCATGAACCAACCCTGGGTGATGAATGCCTCTTATACTTTTTTCTTTTCCTCTTAAGTCAGACCACATGTTTTTAACTTTTCAATAGCAGAGCAGTAAAAGCAGTAAAAGTTGCCCATTATCCCATCACCAAGACAACTATTCTTTTCGTGGGGATATATTTATTTTTTATTCATTTATTTTCATTTATAAAACTTGTGGAGCTCATGTTGTTGGTATGCATTTTCACACATTTAAAAATATTAGTATATTTTAAGTAGTTCACCATGAAATAAAAATCTCATCATCGATATAATCCTTAATAGTTGAGTAATATCCCAATGTAGAAACCTTCCATGATGTACTTCAGCATTTTGTAAATGTTGTTGGCGCCCCCCTCCAATATTTGCCTTAAGCTGGCTATAAATATCTCAGAACAAAACTAACAAACCAAAATTTCCCAAGTATCTCTGGAATGCTATATCAGAGTTCTCTGACCTTCTGGAAGTAATCGTGTGTTAAGAATAATAGTGAGGACATGGTGTGGGTTCATTTATCTGGAAATATACAGAAAAATGTTGTTGTGGCTATTAGGTGCGGTTGAGTTTGTTCCAAGTCAGAGCAACACTGTGTTCGACAGAACAGAAACCCTGCTTGCTCTGGTGGTGTCCTCACAATTGTGTTTAGGTTTGCGTCCATGTTCGAGCCCTCTGTGTCAATCCAGCTCATCGAATGCCTCTTTTCCTCTTTTCCTTTGACCCTCTGCTTTACTCTGCCTGAAACCCTTCAACAGAGACTGTTCTCTCCTGATAATGTGCCCAATGTACATGAGAACAAGGCTCATCATCCTTGCCCCTACGAAGTATTTGCTAGGTGAAATTGTACTTCTTAACTGTGGCGGTCATGTGCTTATGTTAATTTCATGATTGCGACGTAGGGGTGGAGTCTAGCCTGTTCATCTAGAGATAGCCATTGAGTAGCCAATGAGACCTCCGTGTGGGCATGGCTTTCTCCTGAGACTTCTGGGAAATCTCGTGAGATTTCCCTTGTGAAGATGAGAAGCTATCTCCCCTGTTGTTGGGGGTCAGTCTCAGAGACAAGGAATTATGAACAAGACTAGATGGCAGTGTAGGAGCTGCTGCAGCAGCCGGAGGAGAAGCCACACACACGGCCTTACCCTGATGGAACCAGACCTCTGAAGCCGGAGAAGCCATGGGGAGACCCCTGCCAGCGCTGAGTTGCTTCTAACACCACTGGATGCTGTTGACGGACCCTGAGCCCTGGAAGCGAGGAGCCATGGGGAGACCCCTGCTGACGCTGTAACTCTGCACCCACTGGCCTGTGGCTTCGTGAGTCAGAAGGAGACTTTATAGACTGATATTGGGCATATGGGTTAATATCGGACTTATGGCTTTGAACTGGACTGGGCTGAGGTGGCTTTCTCAATGTCTCATTTCTCTTGTATATAAACCGTACCCTTCTATCCATATGCTTGTCTATGAATTTGTTCCTCTAGTCTACTCAGACTGACACACTAACCATCACTGATGATATACATGCCCAAGTTGTTTTTCCATAAAGATTGCTTCTGTGGGAACAGGTCCAGCATGCAGGGAAGTAAGGGCGAAGGAGACACCAACTCAGGAGACTAGGCTTGAAGACGACGACACAGATCTAACATTGTTACAGCTTTTGCAAGCCTTATATAGGTTTCATTGACCAATCAGATAGCTTCTTTCATATACTCCCTGGTTTCCAAGCACATCCTTATAATGTCATGGGTTTGCAGCATGAAAAATGAATGGCCCACACTGTGGGCTATGTAAATAAGGTATTTTCTGTTGGGTTATATAAATGACATATAGCTGGCTGAGTCAACCCGTCCAATTGTCTTACAAGACTATTTCATCCAATCACATCACTGGACCAACCATCCAATTGCAATGTAGGACGCTATCATCCAATAGTATTAGCTGTTACTATGGGGAAGCCAGAAGTATTCTGATAGGCTGTGTCTCAGAGGTTTAAAGCGGAAGGCTATCAGGTGAGCTGGTCTTATTTCCTCAAGACTGGAGTTCTTTCCGGGAGTCATGGAAACGCGGGATATCTAGCATCTTCTGCCTGACTCAAGACCGGAATATTCCAGGAGACTTGGATGCATGGGTTCCAGCTACCTAAGGACTTGATACCCAGCAGCTTCAAGATGGCTCCAGGAGACGCAACAGTATCCTGCACTTTCTACGCTTTTCTCCCAGATCCATTGGTCCTATCAGGAACAGCCCACAGTTTCAATTACCATTGCACCACCGTTGGGTGAACACACATAAAAGAGGAATTTATTCTCTCTCATTCTTGCCAGTTTTGAGTAACACCATCAAACACAAAGCCTAATCAAACCCCTGTAATTTAGTAGGTGAAAAATAGTATCACTTTGACTTTCATTAGCATTTCTTTGATTAATGATGTGTTTTCTTCTTGTTGTAGTCAAATCCAGTGTGTTTCATCGCAAAGATACACCTAAAATAAGAGCTGGCAAGTGCTTATCAACATAAAACAGACAGAGCAACAGAAATAATAACCAAATAAGATGTGGTCAAATGGGTTAAATAAATGGAAAGCAAGCAAAAAAGTGGTAACTATCTCAAAGATGACTATTTATTCTTCATCCTTGTCACTGAGAGTCTCTGGGTGATAAAGATGATAGGACAGAAGTGGCTCAGAAACCAGACCTGGAGATCTACTACTGGATGGTCCCAGCCTTGGATAATGTAGGGGGCAATCCTGCCCTTCACACATGGGGTATTCTGAGCCAGAATCCATTTGACAGAAATATTAACATTGTCATTGGCATCATCCTTGGTGCCCAAAGCTAATCCTCCAATTACCCTAGGAGGTGGAAGCTCACCTTCTAGAATATGTTTTCTCCAGCATGTCTTTTCTCTGTAATGAATGGTCACATGGCTGCCTCACTACTGCAATGATAGTGGCTTTTTCCAGTCTTATTTTGTATGTACTTTTTAGCACCTTTTACTAACATTTAGTTCTTTTCGTGCAAGTCCAACATATGTCTTATGTTTAGTCTTAGGTGTTGCATCTTTTGTTTTGGTTTCTGTAATGCAAAAGGGATTTGTGCTTCCATCAAGCTTTTTGGGTTATGGCTGACTTGATGGCACCTAACAAAATAAAATCTATGCATGCTTATAGGATTGTGTTTGAATAGATTTTCAATTGATTCTCTGAATGGGCCACCACAGTGCTATTTTTTTTCCTGCGGAGAAAAGAATAAGAACTTGGTTCCTTATTTCCAAGAGTTATGCCTCCAATTTCTATTCTGTGTATTACACTGGCAAAAACTTCTAGAATAATGTCATGTAATGCTGATAATGTTGAGTATCAGATACTTTACTTTGTATTTTAAAGAGAATGTCTTTAATATTTTATAGCTAGGTATAGTAGCTTTAGATTTAAGATAGATTTTGGGGGATGAGCTTGGGGAGGCAGATCAAATGCCCATCCTGAATATATTATTATGGTTTACTTATTAGGTTGTTGTGTATGGTAATAGAATTTCCTAATACTGAATCACTTTTGCCTTTATAAAATACATATATTTGGATCATAGTGGATTGTTTTTCAAGTTCAATTGGACTCTGTTTTCTAGTATTTTGTTTAGATCTATAGTCCAAATAATATTGATATAGCATTCTCTTGTCTACAGCTATTTTTGTCAAGATTGAGGTCAGGGTTGGTTGTGCTAAATTCACAAAATGAATTGGGTCACTTTTAATCTCTCCTGTGCCCTGAAAAATACTTATATAACTTAGGAATGATCTGTTCCTTCAAGCATTTGGATATGTAAGCATCAAGTATTTTCCCTAAGATCCTTTATGGAAGGTGATAACTTCCCAGAACTTGGATAACTTGTCCAATTTCTTTTGTGGCGACTGGCCTCTTCAGGCTAAAATTTTTGGAGTCCATTTTGAAAGATTACATTTCCCCCACCTCCATTGACCCCTCTTATCAATGATGCTCAATTATTTAGGTTTATATCAGCTAAATAATGTTTTACTTTAATTAATGTAAAATGATCTGCTGCCAACCTTAATGTCTATCTTGCTTTGACTCTCCTTTCTACTCCGCCAAAATTGCGCTGCCTTGTCTCCTCTTTTGTCTCTTTAATTCTTCCTCCCGTCTTTCCTTTCTTCCTTATTCTCTTCTCCGTTGATACTGTTCTGACAGGAATAGCTGCCTTCTTGAATTCTGTGACCACTTGGGACACAATCAAAGCAAATAGCTTTATTTTTCTCACGTCTCTGTATTCAAATCTTCTCTACACCGTCTCTCTCTACTTGACCCTATGTGACATCTTGAACTACATGCCCACACCAATCAAAATCAAAACCCTAATCTCCCATTCATTCAGTGTCTCTCACATCCTCATTAACCCCAAATATCAGGTCATCTAAAGACCAGGAAAAGCCTGGTTTTCTTTTTGAAGTCAACGTTTCTCCCTCTTCCTTCTTTCTCATATGGGATGGAACCCCCGTGACAGAAGCGGTTTGTGATTGGCTCCTTATCCGGAGCTTGGGCATTAGAAATCACCCATCAGCTTCATGAAAGAAAGGTCTGCTGGTGAACTGCCTTTGTACAGCTTGCAGCCAGGAAAACCCATGTGGAGATGTCGTGAGTTGAGGTCATTCAATGGCAGTAACAGCAACAGCTGAGCCCATTAAAATCTTTTTGAATGCAAGTGAAGAGTGCTATTTTCTCCTAATGACTTCAGAATAAAGGGATTGGGAGAAGAGAAATCAAGCAGCAGGTGAAGGGTAAATTATTGGGACATCTGAAATAGAAACCCCCATCCAATTTATCATTAAAACTAACCAGCCAACCAAACAACCCACCAACCTACCCAATAAAGGGTGTTTGGTAAATCACAAATGAAACAATTAAAGAACACATTGAAAATGATAATAGCAGCAGTTGTACAGTTATGTTTGATCTATGGAACTATGAATTGTAATAATACCATAAGAGCTCCTAATAAAATGTCAAAAAAAAAAAACAACCCCCAAACCAACAAACCCCAAACCCAACAAAACCAATTCAGAGATAGGCAAAGTTTCATGTATCCCATGACTCCAATGTGTTGTTATCAGATTGCAAGTCCAATCAAGGCATCAACTTTAGGGGAAGGTCCTTAGTTGTAAGTTGTCTGGAAGTTTCTTTGTTTCTTCATTTTTCTTGGCATTCCTTGGCATCTGTGTTTCCTCTGCATGTGTCTTTTGGTCTTTTCATAGGTTGACATTCAGGAGTGATTTGAGTTAGGACCCTAATCTCTGCCATAACTTCATTTACGTAACAAAAGAAACATCCCAATTTCCAAATAGGGGCATCTCTAGTAGATAAAGATGAGATTTTGTACTCCTGTAAAGAACTACAGTCTCAGAAAACAGAGGGCATCTCCACCCTGCCTTAGGAAGTGGCTATGAGTCAGAACTGACTGCATGGCAGTGTGTTTGCTTTGACTTTTGCATTCGGGGAATGTATTTCAATTCATAACAGGGTAGAAAATGCTTCCTGTAATCACTATCTTGGAGTTACCTCAACATTTCTTTTTTCATTCCTTCCACCTCTCTCTCTCTCTCTCTCTCTCTCTCTCTCTCTCTCTCTCTCTCGTCTCTTCTTTTGAAGTTGCTCACGTGGTTCTTTTTCCTAGTTGGACCCTGAATGATAGACACACTTAACACAGAGCCTGATGAACTATGGCCAGGAGTCTGGGTCAAGTGAGAAAAAGACTGCCCCTTGGGAACATGAAGTTATTATTGGTGGTGGTCAGGGTGGAGAATTCTCCAAAGAAGGAGGATTAAAAAAAAAAAGGACATACATTATTGAATGTTTCATAACTAGGCCAAATGAAAGGAAGCAGAACTTGACAACATAAAAAAACCCTTAAAAATGTTTGTGGAAAAGCCCCATGATCTTTGCCTTTCATTCCCCCCAAACTTGAAGCCCCTTCTTATAAATAGCAAACAGGACGCCTGTTCTTCCTTTCATAGGATGTGCAGTTGTAAAATAAATGAGGGTCCGAGCATTAGACCTGCAGACAATGGACCGCGAGGTAGTGGTCCTCTGCAGGTCATTGCCCCGCTTTTCATCAAGCATCCTTTGGGACATTTGTTCGAGCATGTTTCCTGCATTAGCCACCTCTTATCTTCCTGACGGTAAACGAAAGTAAGACAAAGTGCGGCGAAAGTGAGGGAGTGAGTCAGCAACTTATCGTTACCACATTCGAACATCAGAGAGAGTCATCTCTTCAGGGAGTGAGTCTGCTCCCCACAGAGATGCCCTCACCCAGCCCTTCAGGTTTCTAGCCCTGGGATGCATCTGCTGTTAACCTCCCTGTTCCTTCCTTCCTGGGTGCCCCTTCAGGACATCTGGAACTCCTTCCCTGGTTGAATCTGCCTCAGCTCTTAGAAATCTGTGCCTCCCGTGGAGTCTCGGGGGGCAGGCTATACTCCTCTGTTTATTCACATACTTCCTTTTATCTTTACTTCATGGATAACAAGCAGGGCATAGTTCTTGCCAAAATTATGTTGTTGGCAAAAAGTTATTTTCAGAGTCCCCGGCTTTTTCCTCTTCATTCCCTTAAGGCCTTTTAGTATATGCCAGGAACTTGTCCAGGTTCTAGCAATAAAGATGATTAAGATAAGTTCCTTGCCTTCATGACCCCAGGGTCTAGGGACCCATGAGCTACTTAAGGATCCTTTCTGCATGTTGAGAATAGGGACCATCTGTGGTAGACCCACAATGTCTTCTCTCCTAAGCGCTGGGGCCCATAATTCTAGCTGCCTCTAAAGTTCTTTTCCTCTGTTTCAGTGATAACCTAGAATTAAACACGTCATACATTTATGCCTCCCTTTTATTTTAAATATCTCTTTCTGACTTCCCTGACTTGGCTTGAAACCTCAACTTTCACCCCCAAACTACATCCCTTCAATACATGATGGATCTTCAGTAGTTACAGTGGTTTTCTATACTTGCAGAATCTTCTACTTCCTTCCTGAATTGCTCTAACTGACCCTTAGTTAGCTTCCTTGACAATTTTCTTCCCTTCTGACCCATCTTTTCAATTATTGGCCAATTGGTCTTCTTAAAAAGTATTCACTCAATCATATCAGGTCATGTCACCCAAACTTTCAGTGGTCCCCTAGTGACTGAAGGGTTAGTTCCATTACTTTACTGCGGTATTCCATTATGACAGGGCTCCATCTTCCTTTGAACCTGATCTTTGTATATTCACTTTCTTGAATCTCATCCTGAGGTAAACTTAGGGCTATGGTCTATGGTTGTGTAGCGTGCAAGAAAGCCCACTCACTGCAAGACCGTTGGGTTATCAATTTCAATTGGCCACACTGAGCCCTCATTGTTTTATATCACAATTATCTGTACATCTACGGCATGTTGGTCTTTTGATACTGCTTCCTAGCTTGCTTGTTCACAGGCATCATTTGGGGGGGTCTTAAAATACCCATACTTTGGTAACCACTAGAGTTTTAACTGATCTGAGGTTACAGCCCTGGATTTTAAGGGTCTGACAGCTGTCCAGACCAAGAACCATGACTTCTAGGAAAGGTTATCCACCAAACTCTTTCCAGCATTGTAGTACTGGACAAAACAGACCATAATGAGCATAATAAACACAAAGACCACACTGGGGACATATTTATGAGCCATTTGTATGCTACAAGTCAGAAAACACTGCTAACTTTGGCATGATGGCAGCCTGGGAGCTTGGCTGGTACTGCCTTCCGTAGTGCAGAATGTGAAGAACTAAAGTTTGGCCTTCTTAAAGCTTCCTGGGAGTGGGTGGGTTTGAATTCTAATTTAGATGCTGCATTTTACCATCTCCATAGGAGGGCTCCAAGAAAAAGCACAAATAGGGGCGCACACATTACCGTCATGGGCAAATGAGTCATGTTCTAATTGTAGATTAGCAACAGAATGGCTACAAGTATGTCACAAAAGCTAAGGCAGTTATTCTCTGTTGGCAAACAAAAGGTTCTGATCTTTTATGCTTATTTTTAGATAAATAAGAGGCCTATTTTATGTTTCTAACTAATTCAGGGCCTGAAATATCTTAGGCACTTTTCTATATGTCAGAGTTTGCCAGAATGTAAAATTCCCAAAGAAGATGTATTTAAAAAAACCAATACACCAAAAAAAAAAAATCCTCAAACATTCCAGGGAAGAATGCCATCTCCTGGTGATGAACTGTGACTTAACAAATGACCGACCGGTTTTATACTCGTGCCCAGAATGTATTAGGCTTATCATTCACTCAACATTTCTTTATGGCTTATAGACCAAGATCAGATCCCTTCCAATAACCTTGAGGTAAAACTAATAAGACACAATGCCATAAGGAGGTACTTAGAACTTTGGGAAGAAAGCTTTGTTCTTCACTGAACTATGAAACAGATCTAAACAATCTAGAGTTAATATTTTTTCCATGAGCAGTGGATGTTGGACCCGTTGGCATGTTCTTGATGATACTGGACCTCAGGATGGGGTTGACAGGGACCAGGATGAAGGAGTGTGTTAATCCGGGTAGAGAAACAAATCCATCGAACCTCTTGTGTGTATAAGAGGGAGTTTTACATAAAGAGCAATTGTACATTAAGAGAGTATCCCAACCCAGTCCAGTTCAAGTCCATAAGTTCAATATTCGTCCATATGTCTGATACCAGTCTCCAAAGTCCTCTTTCGATTAAAAAACAGATACAATGATGCTGAATGCAGGGTAGTCACAGGCCAGTGGGTAGAAAGTCTTTGGAGCCAGTGACCTTGTAAGCATCTCAGCGCTGGCAGGGGTCTTCATGTGTCTCCTCCAGGTCCAGGGTTCTGGCGGCATCAGGGCAGGTCCATGTGGCTTCTCAGCGATATCTCACAGGGAGTCGGCCTGGTCAGTAGAACATCTCCAAGGGAGTCAGCAGAGAGAGTGATTCTCTCCTGCCTTCTCAGGAGGAAATCCAAGAATTCCCAGAAACCTCAGGGGGAAGGCCATGCCCACACAGAGGCTTCCTTAGTTATGACCCAACTGACAGACTAGACTCCATCCCTTCACTCTGAATCCTCTCAAGTCCCAAATTGATACCAGATTATGTAACTATCAGAAGGAGGGTCAGAAGCAATTTATATCTGCTTCTCAACAAAATGCTCAGAGTCAGAGTTGGAGGCATTAAAGGAGGGTGGAGTTAAAGGAGAGTGGAGTCTTCTTTAGGACTCAAGGCAGAGTTGGGTATGGAAGGTCTGGGAGGGAAGACCCACGTGGGGGAAGAAGCTACCTTAAAAGAGGAGGGAAAAAGCCTGAGCACTTCAGCCCCCCACCCCCATACCTCCAAAACCAAACAATGAAACAACTTACTGCTATTGAGTTGATGCTAACTCCTAGGGACTGTCGCACAAGATAGAACCCTTCACTGCATGATGAGCAAATAGCACATTTTACTTTGCAGTGGTTGCGTTTGTTCCGTCTTCTGGAGCCTAAACTTTGCCGTTGGTGAGGATGAGGCCAGAGATATTTAAGAGGAAGGATAAGGTTTATTTTCTTCACCATTAGTAGAATTATTTGAGGTAGCATCAAAAATTCATGGAAAATTTTAAGTTATATTTTAATATCATTTTCCCCCTAAACTTTTGGAAGCCCCCTCATATAAATATTCCAATGAAGAGCTGGAAAGTATGAAAGAGGTTACCAGTACTCTTATTCTCTACAGAGCCTTTATTTTACGGGTTGTCATCGGTGGTAGTTCATAAGCTCATGTCAGCTTGAAGGTATTAAGAGTGAAGGGATATTACATGGAGTCCGTCCATTTCATATTGATGTATAGAAGTCAATTGGGCATGATACTTTAAAAAATATTGTCATTATTAGGCTGGGTGTTTAGATAAACAGCACCAGAGACTCTCACATATGTATAAGAAATAACATTGTTTCAAGAAGTAACCCAGTCTAACTTAAGTCCATGGGTCTGATACTTGTTAGCTGCAGGCTTATGATGCAGAAAGATGGAGCAGGGAGACCCATAATTCAATGGGTGCCTGGCCTTGTGAATCTTAGACCAGTGAGCAAATGACAGGGCACCAGTTCACATCCATGTAATATCTTATCGTTTGATCTCACCTTTGAGCTATTTTAAAGTTGCTTCAATTTTTGAAAAAAAGTAAAGGGGAAACACACATGAATTAAGCTACTGCTGAATTCCTTCTGACCACAGAACAGCAATGTGAATAGCTTTGCAATCATGCAGAATGCATTGGAAAGTGGATTACTGCAAATAAAGTTAGGTTAAATTCAATACTATCATTTCATCTCTCTTGATAAATTTTAAATCCAATATAAATTTTAAATAATTTTCTTCTTTATTTTTTATTAAAGGTTTATGTTGGATTTTTGTTATTCTTGTTAGTTTTATTTTAGTTTAGTTATTCTTCTTTGTTTGTTTTCTATATATGAAATCCAGAATAGATGAATCTGTATATGAAATCCAGAATAGATAAATCTATAGGGATAATAACTAGATGAATTTTGGGGTGGAGGGTTATGGCAGGAAAGGTTTGGGGGCAATGGGGAGCCAATAATGATGAGTACAAGGATAAAGAAAAAGTTCTAAAACTCAAAAGGAAAGAAAAAAAAAGTAAAGGGGTTGAATTTAGCCTGTCAATCAGTACACAGCCTGATGGTGTCTCCTTGCGGGTATATCCTCATGAAGAGGCTTCGGGGGTCGTCCTCTCTTTCTCCCTGGAAATGGGACTCACACGCTCTCTCTGTTTGACAACCACGTGTAACCATGCTGAGACTTGCAAGAGCCCTGGAGATGCTTCTCCCACCGTTGGATCCACAAGCCTTCTTACCCATTGGCATGTGAACTTTCTGCATTCTGTATCATTGCAGGTGCTATATTAGTCTGAAGAGGAATTCATGACCTGATATTGGATTTATGGGCTAATGTGGAATATATGGACTTGATTATGGGCTAATATCAGATTTATGGACTTGATTTGGACTAGGCTGGGATGTTTTCTTGACATCCAATTATTTCTTGATACAAGTCTGTTTCTTACACATTATATGAGTGTCTCTGGATTTGTTTCTCCTGGTCTAACACATCATCTTCACCACTCAATATGAGATCATCGTTTCCTGTACCTTCTCTTCTCCATTGCAGGTATTTCTGAGAGTCCTCATGCACTGAAAACAAATGTGAGTTCAGGGACAATTCTTGCTATGTCCTCATTATCCTTACTGAAACTTCACTGCTCTGAGTAACACTGTGAAACCACCAAACCCTGCACACCTCTCACCATACATTTTTACCTCTGCTGCAGGGCACTGCCATTTTTCCTCCTGCCTCCTATCTCCTAGCAGACATGGCTATCACCTACCTAGCTCAGGACCCTTCAAAAAGCCAATTTGGGGGATAAGATACTAGAAGGTGATTGTGGCTGGCTTCCTCTTATTCTCATGAGATGTACCTTCTCCTAGAAGTTCTTAGTTTTTCTTTCCTCAGTTGATTTTATGGTGGGTCCCACACTACATCACAGACATGCCCACACATGTGCGAATTCAGTGTTGGCATGTGTGTTCATAGCTCACTTGAGCTGGAAAGCCCTTCTTCAAACCTTGGAGAAGGGCCACATGATGTTAGCAGTAGCATCACGCTGAGAACGAAAATACACAGTTTCTAGCTGTACTCCAGAGACAGAAGAAGAAAGAGGTTGTCTCTGACCTGCTTTCTGGAGCCAAAAGGAGATGGTGTTTGCGTTGAGAGGTGAGCTGGGCATGTTGGGGAACATCTCTGAGGGACTGGACTGTTCAAGATAGAATCTGGCAATGTAAAGCCATTTGACTCATGGTGTTCATGAAGAACTTTGAATATATTGGGGGCTGCTAAAAAAACATAGATTGGCCTCAGAGGAAGTATGACCTGAATGTTCTTTAGAAGCGAGAGTGATATGACTTTGACTCACTTACTTTGCACCATTCACCGGGGGACCCATAGCTAGAGAGGACCTCATGGTTGATTGAAGCAAAGGACACTCTCAATGACATGAATTGGCACAAGGGCAATGCCAACCGGTTCAAATGGCTCATGATCACATTGCCTTTTGTTATCTATGATACATAGCCCACATGGCAGCAGGCAACAGCAACAGCAAAGATAACGCAATATCCTGCCTGATAGGAGTAGCCAATGAATGTATTATATAAATCATCTCAATTTGCATTAATACCCAAACTTGGTTTTTATTTTCTGGTTCCCCTACATTCCATTTTTTCCTTGAAATATTATGGAAGGTTGTATTTTACAATGACTAAGTTTGGAGATAATTGATCTCAGATCCCTTCCCTATCAAATGAAGTCATGGCATATCAATTCTGGTCAAAGTTAGAATATCTAGTGTTTTCTGGAAGCTGAAAATGATAATTTTGCTTTAAATTTTGAATAAAGTATTTACTACTGTTTATAACTCTGTACCCTTAATTTTGATGAGACAGGTTTATAGTTTCAGAGAACTGCTTCCTGGAACTTTTGTGAGCGTAACTGTGATTGCTGTGTTTGTTGTAGAGTAAATCCAGAAATTGTTCGTCAATATATTAGTGATGAAATTATTCTCTTCATATTTACTTCTTGGACTCTCAATTAGACGAGACTTCTTTCTTAAAGGCTGAAAGGGCTATTCTGTAAGTTGTGGATGTCAGACACTAGCTCGAGAGAATTCTAAACCAAATTTGGATAAAACATTGTTCCCTTATTTGATTAATATCCCTCTAGAATTGTTCAGGATTATAGTTTCTTTTCAACCCAGCAGTCAGACACAACCAATGTCTCTAATTTTAGTTCTTTTCACTGCTGTGGGAAGAACTGGAGCCAAGATTTAAATAATTCTTAATTCTTGGTAGGATGGTGAGAGAGAAGCAGTCAATAGCCAAAGCGCTTCACGCCCCTCAAGGAGTGGGTGGGAGAAGGATTTTCAATGGCTGGTTGTTCAGAAATAGATCTTTAAACCTTTCTTTATTTTTAAAAAAAATCATTTTATTGGGGGCTCATACAACTCTCTTAACGCAATCTATCCATACATCCATTGTATGTAAAGCACATTTGTATCTTTGATGCCATCATCATTCTCAAAATATTTTCTTTCCACTTAGTGCCTGGTATTGACTCCTCCTTTTTCCACCCCTCCCACAACACCCTTCCCTCATGGACCCTTGATAATTTATAAGCTATTATAATTTTGTTTGTCAAATTCTGTCCAATGTCTCCCTTCGCCTACTTCCCCATTGTCCGTACTCCAGGAGGAGGTTATATGTAGATCCTTATAATCAGTTCCCTCTTTCTACTCCACCATCCCTCCATTCTCCCAGTGTCACCACTCTCTCCACTGGTCCTAAAGGGATAATCTGTCCTGGATTTCCCATGTTTTCAGTGCCTATCTGTACCAGTGTATATTCTCTGGTCCAACTGGATTTGTTTGGTAGAATTCAGATCATGATAGTGGGAGGGAGGAAGCATTTTGGAACTAGAGGAAAGATAAATATTTCATTGTTGCTACACTGTGCTCTCACTGGCTCATCTCCACCCCACGAACCTTCTGTAAGGGAATGTCACTAATCCTGCAGATGAACCTTGGGTCCCCAAACTGCACTTTCCCTCATTTATAATGATATAATTTTTAGTTCTTTGATGCCTGATATCGGATCTCTTTGATGCCTCATGATCCCATAGGCTGGTGTGTTTCTTCTATGTGGGTTTTGTTGCTTCTGAGCTAGATGGCCACTTGTTTACCTTCATGCCTTTAAGACCCCAGACAATATATCTTTCGATAGCTGGGCACCATCAGTTTTCTTCATCACAATTACTTTTATGCACACCTTTTTGTCTTCAGCGATCATATCAGGAAGGTATGTATGCAATGATATGATTTTTCTTCTTGATGTCTGATAACTGCTTCCATTGATACCTTGTGGTTACACAGGCTGGTGTGTTCCTTCTATGTGGACTTTGTTGCTTCTTAGCTATATGACCGCTTTTTTATTTTCAAGCCTTGAAGACCTGAGAGGCCATATCTTTGATAGCCATATACCATCAGCTTTCTTCACCACAATTGCTTGTGCATACATTTGGGTGATTTCAAATCTTCAACCTTTTGGTTAGTGGTTGGGCACATTCACTACTTATTCCCTCTCTGACACACTAAAGGATGTTCTAGGAGATGTTAATTATAAGGTAAAAAATCTAGAGCTTGGGGGTTGGGGTTGGTCAGAATAGAGTTTGATAGCTGGATCTTCTGATGACTAAGTGTTGACCTTGTGTGTGTTGTTTCTGGGTTCCTTTGGGCCTTGTTGTTTCACTGATGGATTATTATTTACCTCATAGTGTAAACAATAGAGTGCTAAATGAAATGTTAAGTGAGAAGCATTCAGCCCACCAAACACACCCATTAGGTACACAATGGTCATCTAATGGCTTCATCACTAAGCATCTGTTCTGTCTTCTTCAGATACCAATGTCTGATTGTCCTTTTGAGAGCCCCACTCCCTGGCTCCCACATGACGTGCTTCCAGTGGGGCTATAGCAGTTACAGCAGAGGAATGACTAGAGTGTAGAACTCGAATGATTCCTTCAGATATCACATGACCCAGGTCAGTGTAGGACGAGTTTATTCAATGTGGGAGTTTTCAAGAAAGATTAACTTCTCTACTTTACACTTGAACATGGAACGAGGAGGATGGAAGCCACTATTTTGCCCATCACCCTCCTCCCCCCTCAAGATGAAACCAATTGATGGTGGAGAGCAATCCCAAGTGACTAAGAGACCTAATTTGAGTATCTGGTCTCCATGTTTCAACTATATTAAACAATGTGTCGTATTTTGTTGACTAAATACCAATATGTTGTTTTTTTTCTTGGCTGTGCAAAGCTATTTAATGGTGTATATCATTGAAACAAACAAATAAACAAAGATAAACTATAGGTAACATTGGGAAGAGAGGCAAATCCAGAACACTTTACTGTGCTGATGAAGAGCCTTGTCTGGAACAAGAGACAGTTGCTTGACTAGAATGAAGGAATACTGCATGGTTTACAATTAGGGACATCATGTGTCTGGATATGTCCTTTCCCCACACTTATTCAATCTGTAGACTCAGCAAATAATCTGAAGAACTTGACTATATTAAGAAGAACATGGCATCAGGATTTGAGGAAGACTTATTAACAACTTGCAATATGCAGCTAACAAGCTAACACAACTTTGCTTGCTGTCAGCAAAGAGGCCTTGAAACATTGGCTGATGAGTATCAAAAACTCTAGTTTTCACTGTGGATTGAAACTTTTTTTTTTGGCCAAAAAAAAAAAAAAAAAAAAGCCCACATCCTCACTGTGGTAACATCATGAGAAGCAGAGAACATATTGAAGTTGCCAAGTATTTCACTTTGTAGAACCTACAATCAATAGCCATGGAAGAGTAGACAAGAAGTAAAATGCTTGATTGTAAAGTATAGATATTTTTGCACAAGGCCTCTTTAAAGTCTTGAAGAGCAGGAAGGTCACTTTGAGGATTAAACTGCCCAGGATCCTGATACTTTTAATCATTTCATATGTGTGCTAGTCTTGGTTGACTAGAGAAACAAATTCAGAGACACTTATATATATGTGTATGTGTATGTGTGTGTGTGTGTGTATCTATATATATAGATATAAACTTTATATACAAGAGCAATTGAATATTGAGAAAACATCTCAGGGACTGAGCCCTAGTGGCGTAGTGGTTGTGTGTGGGACTGTGGCCCACTGGGTTAGCGGTTCAAACCCAGCAGCAATTCTCCAGGAGCAAATCTGGCCTCCTACTCCCACTAGAGGGCAGTGATGACCACCCCCCAAAAGAAAACATCTCAGTCCAGTCCAGATCAAGGTCATGATATTAGCCCATATGTTCGATAACAATCTATAAATTTCTCTTTCAACTCACACAACACATACAATGATGTCAAATGCAGGAAGATCACAGGGTGGAAAGTCTTGTAGATCCAGTGGCAGTGGAAACATCTCAATGTGGCTTCTCCAGCTCCAGGACTCTAGAATAACCCCATGTGTCTTGTCAGCAGGAAGACAAAGCAGAGGGTCTGTATATCTACCCCCAGTGGGCTATTTATCTCTGTGGCACCCCCAAATGAGGTCATCGAGTTGTCATCTGGTTGACTAGCATCCACTCCTCTGTAAGTTAACCAACGATTATGTAACAACCCCAATATGCATATGAAAATTGGGCAATGGATAAGGAATATTGAACAGGCATTTGAATTATGTTGTTGGTGAAATATTTAAAGTACCACAGACTGCCAGATGAACAGTCTGTCTTGGAAGAAGTACAGCTAGACTGCTCCTTAGAAGCAAGGATAGTGAGACTTTTTCTCACATAGTTTGGACATGTTTTTAGGAGAGACCAGTTTTTGGAACAGGAGCATCCTGCTTGCTGAAGTTGAATGCCAGTGAACAAGAGGAAGACTGTTTTATTAGGATGTGTTCTCTAGAGAAGCATAACCAGTGATGTATATATGTGTTTACAAGGCAAGAGATTTATATCAAGGAAGTGGCTCACACAGCGGTAGAAGTGGGTAAATTCAGTCTGTTCAAGTCCAGGGGTCAGATGTTAACCTTCAGGTTTTTCCTAATGTACAGTACTGCTGGGACTGATGAACTAGAAAATAAGACAAAGCCCAAAGCAGAAAGGAAAACGCTGGTGGAGAGAGAGGAGAAGAAATCCCAGGTCAGCCTAATGTTTGCAGAGTTCAATGACTTGAGATGGGTAGACCTCTGATAGCTCCTAGGGTCAGTAGGCAATATGGCAGACTGTTGTTTCAAGCCCAAATAACTGGGAGCTGATGAGGCAAACATAGGACCTAGGCTAACAACAATCGCAAAAACTTCTTACAGAGTGTGCTGAGAGAGGAGAAGGCCACACTACATGGGAAACACTCTTTTAATTACATCAGTGATGTGATCAATCTAAGGAGGATGCACCCCTCCCTATTGCTTTTATAATTACTTTGCCGACCATAGCAATCCTAAAATGCAGTTAGGTCACATCGAGGGGAATTGCTAACCCCTAACTGCCAAACCACTCAGAATCCTGACCCAGTCAAGTTGATACCTAAACTAGATGGATTTTCACAGTGGTCACAATAATGGGCTCACACATAACCACTGCAAAATTGGTACAGGACTGGGCAGTGTATTGTACATTAGCTTGTTACGCTCCAAAACCGACTTGCTAGAACCTACCAATAGCAACAACATCAACAGCAGCAGCAGCAGCATACTTATTTTTACTTATACCAGTTAGTTGCAGTCATGAGAGTCCTGATTGATAGATGGCCTTTAATAAGTGTGAGTCATCACCTCTCCCTCCTACTTTGCACCAGAATGCTATCAAAGAAGCATGAGAACAATGGTATCATTTCCCAGAATGCCTATGGGCTATGGATAATGTCAGAGAATGCTTTTCCAACTCCGAGATCTCACATGCATAAGCCACTTCTAAAATCCATTTTAAATAAAAAATAGAATTCATAAAACCACCAGCTATTGGCACCAACTCATTCCTTTTTCATAAAAGAACACATTTAATATTAAAAAATAGGGACACTATAATATCATAAAAGGAAAAGTATGTTAAATGGCATCAGATAGCTTTGAGAAAAATGTACTGTACTCTTCTTATTTTTCTCAGCTGGAAAAAAAAAGCTACTTGGAAGCAAATCCTGGATCCACCCTTCACTGCCAAGACCGAACTCACTGTCATCAAGGAATTCAGACTCATAGCCACTCGATATTGGGTTTCCCAGGCTGAAAATCATTCTGGGAGCAGACCTCACCTTTCTCCTGATGATCAGCTGGTAGGTTGGAACAGGTGATCTTGCCTTCAAACCAATGCCTAACTCACAGTGCCTTTGGGGTTCTTTTTCCTCAACTGGTAGCAGTAATGAATGCAGGAACCACCAACATCCTTTGGTTCTGTTCTCCTATGGGAATGACAGAAGCATCTTTATTGGTCTCCTGAAGCTCACCTGGTACTAGTGTGGTGGTCATGGACTTGATATTAATTTCATGATTGGAAGTCTAGGGGTGGAATCTAGCCTGTCAATCTGGAGAAAATCAATGAGACCTCTGTGGGCATGGCTTTCTCTGAGAATTCTGGGAATTCTTGCAACATTTCCCTTGTGGAGATGAGAGATCATCTCCCTAGTTGTTGGGAGATACTCGACTGACAAGACAACAGGGCAGTGTCCTAGGAACTGGGGGAGTGGGACGAGAAGCCACATGACCTTACCCTGATGGAGCCAGACCTCCAAAGCTGGAGGAGCCACAGAGAGGCCCCCTTCAGTACTGAGATGCTTTTTCTGCCACCAGACACACAAGACTCTGTGCCCACTGACCTATGATGTCATGAGTCAGAAGGGGACTTTATGGACTGGTGTTGGACATATGGGCTCACATTGGACTTGTGACTTTGGACTGGACTAGGTTGGGATACTTTCTCCATGTTCCATTTCTTTTGTATATAAACCATACCCTTATATTCATATGGGTGCCTATGAATTTGTTTCTCTAGTCTACCCGGACTAACACAACTAGGCTCCCATAGAGAGCCTGACAATACCAGTTGCCCAAGTATTTTCTCTGGATGGTTGCTTCCTTCTAGATGACAGTGAGGGACAGATGAGGAAGTGCATGGCACAAAAGCAAATCCTGGTTTTGAGGGATGCAGCTAGGAAGTTCTCCTAGGTACAGCTGGGGCTATTTCCAGAATGCCACACACAGTAGGCAACAGTTTGGGGATAGCATGTTGTTGTTGATGCCATTTTCCACGAGTGTCTACCCCCATTGGCTATGACCATGGAGATCATCTCACCTTGGACTGGGTCATTGCAGCCTTGAACAAGAGTTAACTGTAGCCTTGAACAAGAGTTGAAGGTTGTGGAAGTTGAAGCTACTGTGGTGAAGTGCTGGTGTTTGAATATTCACTTTGTCTTGGACAAAAGCAAGCTCAAGAGACTCCGATAGCTGGGAAGGGCTTCATGTAGTAGATCCACCAAGGGGTGGGGGTGAAGGGCTGGAAATTTTGCAGGGCAAGGAAGAGAGCATCTCACAACGATGGCTTTGGGCCAGGCCCAGGACTGTGGCCTTGTCTCCCATTGCAGCTCTCTCAAGTGATGGTTGAAATAGCTGCAAAGGTGATGCCAGACGTTCATGCACTGTTCTCAGAATTATTGGTTCAATCATAGATCAGTAGCTGTTAGAATAATACTTTAAAGAAACAAAACAAAATAAAAACCATTTTATTGTCATTTTAGTTAAAGTTTATAGGAAAAGTTTGTTTTCCATTCAATAATTTGCATACATTTTGCTTCATGACATTACTTGCAATTCCTTCATTGTGATAGTACTTTCTCACTTCTTCCATGGGTTCTCCAATACTATTGGTCCTCCTTTCTGCCACCTTCTTGCCTTCTAGGCTTTGTTTGGGTTAAAGGGTCCCTTCTGGTCCCGTGCTGTTGGTTGTACTGAGGCATATACAACTCCCAGGAGTTATTAGTACTCATTTCATACTCTGTTGTCTGGCTGAAAGGTGTTCCTCGGGTGGGTACTTGGAGAGCTATCTGCCTGAGGGGTTGTCTGTTCTGTCAAGGAAAGAGAGAAGAAGAAGAAGAAAGAAAAGGGGACGAATGAAAGACACAAATACACACACTCAAACCCGCAAGTCAAGGCAGGGAAAATTGGAGTTTGTTTTCATTCTTTTCCAATTTGAAGAGAGAAACTTTCCCCAGCGCTTTCTCAATTCTTCCCTCAGCTTCATTTTGTAGGAGGTTGTCAGAGGATATATCTTGTTTCTTCTAGACTCAATGTTTTCATTCTTATTTTCCAAATAAGAACTGTCTAAAGCATCCCATGGAGAGGTAGGATGGTAATGTATACAGAAATGCTTCCTATCCTTCCCTGTCATGTGCTGGATTATGTCTCTACACGTTACACATAATCTTTATGCAAGAGACATCCTATAATAAAGAATGTCAAAGCATGGAGGGAGAGGGTGGGAGGTGTTTCAGAAAGGAAGAACCAGAGACTTGACTAACAATACTTCAGTTCATCTCTCAGTTGCAGTATACACAGTATATATATATAGTATACATACATGCACATACACACACAGACACACACACACACATATATATATACATACTGTATGCTAAGGTACTCTGGTGGCACAATGGTTAAAGTGACTAAACTGATCATTGTTGTGTTGAACTCACCTACTGGCTCTTCCAGAAAAGGCTTGGTTATAGATACCCTTGAAGACCAGAGTCTACAAATCACCTAGTGGCTCTTCTGGAGAAAGACCTGGCTATAGGGTCCCATGAAGACTGGAGCCGATAAAACCCAAAGTAGTAGTTCTTCTCTGACACATGAGAGTCCCTGCAAGTTGAAATCACTGGGCAGCATCAAACAATAACTATCAGAGGGAAGGCAATAAAGATATGGAAAGACTTAAACATTCTGGGTATCATTTCCCTCACTCCAAAGATGCTGCTTTAAGATTTTACTTATACAAAGATTGCTTTTTTAAAAAAAATCATTTTACTGGGGACTCTTACAGCTCTTATAACATCCCATGCATCTATTGTATCAAGCATATCTATACATATGTTGCCACCATAATTTCCAAAACATTTGGTATAAGCTCCTCTTCCTCCTCCTCACTCCCCCACTTTGCCACCCACCCACCTTGTGTGTCCTTGATCAATGATATATATTGTTATTTCATATATTACACTGTCCATTGTCTCCCTTCACCTACATTTCTGTTATTTGTCTCCTTTGGCAGGGAAGGGGTGGTGCTACATATCCGAGCTTGTGCCTATTCTCACCCTTCTCCCTACCTGGCTACCCCCCTACCCTCATGATAAAGCTACTCCTGCTATTTTTCCTGAGGGATTTATTGGTTCTGAATGCCATGTGTCAAGAGCTCTTATTTGTACCAATGCATGTTCCCTGGTCTAGCTAGATTTGTAGTGTAGAACTAGGTCATGGTAATGGGAGGGGGGTTGTTATTCAGGAATTAGGGGAATGATGTGTGATTCATTGGTGCTATACTACACCTTGCTTGAATCATCCCTTCCTTATACCACTTCTCTCTCTCTCTCTCTCTCTCTCTCTCTCTCTCTCTCTCTCTCTCTCTCTCTCTCTCTGCGTCCAGTTATCTACAAATGGGCTTTGGGTCTCCACTCCAACCCCATTCTTTTGCATTGATAGAGTTGTTTGTTTTGGATCTTTTGATACCTGATGTCTGATCCTGTGGACCCCTCATAATCACACAGGCTGTTGTGTTTCTTCCACGTGGGCTTATTTGCTTCCCTGATAGTTGGACAAAGATAGCTTTTGCAGTAGCTTATATAGCTTGTGAACTGCCATCAAACAATAACCATCAAACAAAAACCCCAAACCATTGCCTGTGAGTTGATTCCAGTTGATAATGACTCTATGGCAGGACAGGGCAGAACTGCCCTAGTCTGTGCATCTTTACAAATGCAGACTGTCACAGCTTTCTCCCTCTGATTGCCTGGTGGGTTTGTGCTGCCCATCCCTCAGTTAGCAACCAAGTGCTTAAGCACAGGGTCACGGGGTGGGGGGGGTCCTTCCTTAAATGCCAAGAAGGATCAGTGTGGAGCACATCAAAGAGTAAGACTGAGTAAGAGTACTCAGATCCTATAGGGCAGATGTTTGCTGCTGCTGGGATTTATGCTGAAGGGTCAAATCCACATGAACCTAAATGGGCCTTTTCAGGCTCCAAACAGCTTCATTATTTTCTTTGGAGATGCACACGCGTTGCGTTGTTTGCAGACTTAAATAGGAACAAATAGATGCTTTCTGGGGAAACCTGCTTTACGGCCCCCTCTTAACAAAAACGGATTAAGCTGGGGATTTTAAACACATGCTTTTAAAGCTCAACTGATCAGAATCCCTTGGAGATATCCAACTGGAAGCAGAGGATAGAGGAGATGAGAGGGCTGCAATACCCAGGATGTGAGTAAGAGGAGGTTTTACTTCAGCTGATAATTTGGACCGGAGGGGAAGAAATTCATGTCTGGCACATGCTTGTTCCTAATGGCACTTGCCCCGGAGTTTTCTGGTATATTACCCATCTGGGATGTTATAACCCTACCCCATTCACCACCTCTCTCTCCTGTTCTCGTTCCTCCAGCCCTCTCTACCTTTTTCCCTCCTTCCTTCCTCTTCTCCTTACAGGAAGTACTTAATAGCTAGAATTAAGTTTAGTAGGAGGAACAGCCATGTCAGCTTATTAGCTTTCAGGTCCACACTTTGAGTTAATTCACCCAACTTTTTTTTTTAAGGGAAGAACTTCTGTGTTGTCTCTGGGAATAATCAGGTAAAAAGCACAGAGTTGTTTGTGGTTTGGGGTCATGCTTCTTACTAAGGCCAGACCCTTTGGGTGGAGTGGCTTGTTCAAAATGCTTGGATTTGTTGGAAAAATTACTATTATTGAGTAATGTGGTTAGACATCTATTTAATAATAGTTGTTTCTTAGTAAAACTGTATCTCAACAAGCAGAAAAGACTCATTAAATATTTTCATTTCTTCTTTCTTTTTTTGCTAATTATTGCTCTTGTTAAATATGTCCAACCCACAGCAACTTTTATTCTGTTTCCTAACAACAGAATAAGATACCGCCTGGTCTTGTACCATCCTCACAATGGTTATGTTTGAGCCCATTCTTGCAGTCACTGTGTCCATCAGGCCTCCTTGTCAAAGGTCTTGTTCTTCCTCATTGCCCCCCCCCCATCTTCCTCATTGCCCCCCCCCCCCATTTGACCAAGCATGATGGTGCCTCTCCAGGTTTCTCTTGATGACATGTGCTAAGTGTGTCGGACGACGTCTTGCCATCCTTACTTCTCAGGAGCATTTTGCTCAGAGTAACAAGACTTATGTGATAGAGACACAGTAACAGAGCAAAAAGGCTCAAAGGATTTCAGTTGGGGGCAAAGTGGGAAGCAGGAGGGACAAGTTGCTGCTGTAGGAGGATCACAATCAACGTGGTTGCTAAAAACAGGAGACCTGTTCCTGAAAGATATCTATTGCCTGCTAACAGGAAACTGGGAGGAAGGGAAAGAGTGAAAGTCTGTTCTTACAGAGAGCTAATTCTCAGCCAGAAATGAAAATAGGCAATTCAAGCTGAGGTCATTTTGTCTTTGTCCTAGGAAATGGGGTTTTTCACAAGATGAATTTCATTCCATCAAGTATTGTGCTCGTGGGAGACAAAATGCAAATGGCTGACTCTTCCATTCTCAGTTCTTTTGCTGGATCTGGTATCAAAGAGGGGGTAAAAAAAGAGATTGAGTTGGAAAAACAAATCTATTCCATGTTTGTCCTTTGTCTTTCAGGTTGTGACTTTGGTCATTATGACAAAGTTCCTTTGGTGAAAAGAAAAGCAATTCAGTCCATCAATCAACTTCCTCACTCTGAAAATATGACAATGTCAAAGAGTAAACATTGACTTTTCAAAACACACATGGGCATGCTGATAACCTTGACATGAGGTTTCTGTTGGAAACCTGGCTCCTCCCATTTCTATGCTCCCCTGGCAATATATTTAACCTCTCCATTTCTTCATCTGTAAAACAGGGGTAATAATAGTATTTCATAGGGACATTGTGAGGGTGAATTAGGTTAGTTCAAATAAAACATTTAGAAGAATGTCTGGTACTGAGCATCCCAAAGTAAGTATTATGATCCCTACCACCATCATGGAAGTCCCTCTGCGAGCATAGCGGTCGATCATTGCACTTTGAGTTCTCTCAAGAACTCAATAGAACCTTTTCAGCTTCTTGTTCTTCAAGGTGGTTCTGCATTAGACAAAGACTTGCATCACCACCACCACCACCACCCTAATTATATAACTCATCACCAAGAGTCTTTCGATGAGACTATAAATGTGCATATTCATATGTCACAGAAGCTAAACCCAAACCGTCTGTGATAGGACACCATGCCCTGTGGGTAGAGTCATCTGCTTGTCAGTTAATGCACTCACCTTATTAACTCTTTCCCAGCCTTTTTTGTTCAGAGATGACTCAAATGACCAGAACACCGAGTCCTTTTCTGTTCTCTTATTTGCACAGGGTTGAAGTAAGCAGTTGAGACCCTTATCTCTTAAAAAGTGAAAATTTCAAATGTGTTTATTTTCAACATGCCCTGCTCTTGTTCCTCATTTTTGGCTTTGCTGGTATGGTGAGATGAATTTCTTTATGTGGTCCTTTTGCTTTGGTTCTTTGGAAACAGATGGAGAGATTTTGCCCCTAAGTCTGAGGCAAAAATGGCCTTCGCCCTGATTGTTTGCTATGTTTGTCCAGGGTGGTTGACTGTCCTGCACAGAAGAAGAGACACTTGGCCTCCATGGATCCTACTCCTGACTCTGGATTGTAGCCTGTTCCTTTACAAACCACTCGATGTGAGTTTGGTCTCTGTTGTGTCCATTAAAATGGATGATTCCCTGGTCTGACAGTTTTTGTCTCTCTTGGCCTACAACTTGCCCTGTGATTGGCATCACCCTGAAGGGACTGGGGAGGAGACTATGCAAATGAGGTGAGTTGTAGCTTGGCTCTTGCTACAACTTTGTGTGAGTGAAGTGTCAGTGGCCTACAGAAATGGAATCGGTCAGTCTGTGGCCCTCGTGGAAGGGGTATGCCTTGAATTTGACTAGCAGTCTGTGTCTGATGGGGCTTTGAAAGAAGTTTGTGGAAAAATTTAGTTATCTTCCTGTTCCATTTTTCCCACAAATGTTTTGAAGTCCTTCAGCATTTAAAACATGGAGCCCTGCTGGGTAGAGTCCCTTCAGCCTCTTGCTCATCAGATTGATTGTGATTGAATGGAGCTCAAGACTTTAAAATATGAAAGACTGCTCATCAAAGACATGTCAGTTATGATGTCAATGAAACCTCCCCTGCTGACTGAAGGACACACACACACACACACACACACACACCAATTGCAATTGCAATAGTGGTTACCTCCAAGGTTATGAAATCAAACTGAATTTTACTTTCTTATATGTTATTATGCTGGTATTTCTCACTTTTGTCTACAGCACGCACATGGACTTTTCATATTCAGATTTTTTTTGGAGGAGGACAATTATCACTGATTTAAGGCTGACCAACAAGTGACTAAAGTGGAAGTGACAGGGAAGAATGACATGTAAGGAGGACATCTCCAAAATTTCCGAACCCCTTCGCATTAGTTCCTGGGGCTCTCGGAATCACACTGATTCGACAAAGGCAGTTTAGTGGACTCGGTTGTAGAAGCAGGTGTATTTCAGTCTGAATGGGGTGAGTGCAGGTTGGGTGTGGTATTGACAAGGATTTTAAATATCCAGGTGAAAAATGAGTGGTTCAGTCATCTTGCAACTGACTTTCAGTTTCATAGTTGCCAACTGAGCTAAACAACCTTGATTTTCCTCTCACCCTGACAGCACTTTAGGCAGGGTTCATCCTGACTTATCTCCCTGCCCTTGCTCTCTTCCTCTGCTTTTCCTGGCACCCAGGCAGTCTTAGTAGAGCAAAGAGTTCCAAGACAAGACAAAGCGTTCGAAGACCTAATACCCCCAAGTCTTGAACTCAGTAAATCCCTCACTCCACTCAGTTATCAGTCTCCTCCCTCTTCGCCTGCCTTATCTTCTGGTACTCTTCTGGTAGCCTATACCACCTTTCAAAACCCTACCATCCTTAGTTGCTGTACGCTTGAGTTCTGACTTAGTTCTGGGATCTGTCTTCCCTATTGCAATATTCATGAATGAATTCCTGCTTGACTACGTAACATTGTTGGGTGCTATGGCCTTTGATACTGCACATCCCATGGATGAGGTTCAGATCTCTGCTCAGATTCTTTGACATTGAATGTTTCTGCTATGTGCCACTGAGTGGTCCTCGTGCACAACAGAATCCGAACGAACTACCCTCACAGCAGCTATGGTTGATTCCATTGTTGTAATTGTGTGTCAAGTCACCTCCTTGAGGGTTTTCCTCTTTTCCACTGACCCCACACTGCATCGAGCTTGATGTTTTTCTCTAGTTGATACTGAAGTCTTAAAGGAAGTGATATAACATATAAATAAAACCTTATTTCCTAAACATGTGTCTCTTTCAATTATTGGCCAGGTCTACACTATTGTCTACACTATTATTCTAGAGAAGAAATAGAAGCCAACATTTTCTTTTTCAAAGGATTCTGTGAGAGAAGCACATCTTTCCTTTAGACTACTAGTTACTGCTTTAGGTATTAACCAAAAGTTTAGAGATTTGAATTCACCTCTCTGGGTATCTTGGAAGAAGAGCCTGGTTATCTGCTTTTGAAAAATCAGCCAGTCAAGACCCCCAGGAACACAGTTCTAGTCCGATACACATAGGCTCCCCATGAATTGGAGTCATTAAATATAGTTTGCCCATTAGAAGCTATTGTTGTAATCAGTTTCTGAGTTTACATTTGTACACTCTTGTCTTTTGCATGATCATCATCATGCTACAAAATTAAAATAAAACACTAAATAAATCAATATAGCAGACTTTAGTTTGCATATGGTTTTGATCGAAGATAAGTCTTTCAAGCAACATTGGATTTGGATAAACCCATACAACTTTGCCCTTATAGTCATTTGGAAACCATGGATGGCATTGGTTGGCAATAGCATAAAAGCATCGGAAAATAAAATGTGTTGCTTCAGAAGTAAACTTCTTTCCAGGCGAAGGCTACTCAGGCACCCAAGACAAGCTTATCTTCCTGAAGCATAGTTAGTCTCACCTTTCTGGTCCCAAAGTCTCCAATGACTTCCACCTCATTGTTGGGTGTTGTCTCAGAATGGAGAAATCTTTACTTCAACAAAATAAATGTGATAAAAAGAGGACAGGATTAAAACAAAACAAGGTTGCAGCAAAATATTGAACTTGCTTGCTAGTATTTCTACATTTTAAGGATGATGTGTGAATTCATCCTGTAGGGAAAAATATCTTTTTATTTGGAAAACAATTAGCTTTCGTGAAGGCAAAGCTCAATTATACAGGTCCTGAAAGGAAGAAGTGAGGGGAGAGAGGTTCATAAGTGAAAGGTTGTTTCTTTGGTCTCCTGGTTTGCCAAGATGGTAGGAGGTGAGGGAAGAATGGATGGATGGATAGATAGACAGATATCATTGAGGTGACTTCAAATTATATGACTTTGCATATAATAGACGGAACAATTGTCCAGCCCCATATCATTGTCAAAATCCCTGACACGTTCTAGGCCATTGTTACAGCTATTGCACAGTCCATCTCATTGAGGGGATCCCTTGGCCTTGTCATTCCTTATTTCAGCCTCTGTGATATCCCCTCTAATGATAATCCCCTCCTCATGACACCAAAGCAAATGAGTTGGGCAGTATAGTGGAACAATTCATAGAGTATTCACTGGCTAATTTTCAGAAGTCAGCTGCCAAACCTTTCCTCTTAGTCTAAATCTGAAAGTTCTGCTGAAAGCTTTCCACCCCAATGATCCTGCTGGTGTTTGAAATACTGAGGGAAAAGCCTCCAGCATGACAGCAATGTGTGGGATGACAGACAAACAGATGGAAGCGGGGTGGGGGTGTGTGGGGAGGGCGGGGACAATGTAACAGGTGCCTGGGTTCCTTTAGTGGCAGATCTGGTGGGCCAACGCCCAGAAATGCCTTTCTGAGGTGGAGGCGCCATTCCTGACTCCAGCAGCAGTGAGATTGATTTTGGAGCTTGTTTTTCTTTGCTGCACTGTCACTCCCTCAGGACACCCTCAGATTTCAGAAAAGCTGATTAGCTTAACAGTCTAAAGCCTTCCTTGTGTGCCAGTCGTCTTGGGGAATGCAGGCAGCCAGCTGTGTCCCTCCAGGTGGCTGCTGTGGTAGAGGGGACAATTCAGAGTGGCTGGAGTGTGACATCCAAGGTGTCTGGGAGACGTGGGTGCTACCATTGGATATAGAGGCGGAAGGACACCACAAAGACATGACTGCACTCCCAGAAAACCCCTGGAAATAGTGGGGAGTAAGATGAAAGTTGGGCCTATAGTATCTAGACAGTAGAAAAGGGGACAAGGAGTCCTGATGGCATAGTGAGCTGTGCGTTAGGTCACCAACCAGGAGGCCAGCAGTTCAAAACCACTGCTCCTTGGGAGAAAAAGGAGGCTTTCTATTCCCATAAAGAGATATCTCCTGCAAAGCCCACGGGGGCAACCTACTTTGTCTTGTAGGGTTGGGTGGGTAGGAGTCAGCATCACCTCAATGGCAATGAGCTTGAAGGTCATGAGCTGGATGCCCCTGGTAGGGGCAGCTAACAATCACCATGACCATAACAGTAGCATTTTTTTATACACGTTTTCTATTGAGTTACTATAGATTTAAAAATCTATGCTGTCTAGGTGTCTATTACTGGCATAGGACTGTGCGGTGTTTCACTCTGTTGTGCATAAAGTACCTAAGGGTCGGAGCCAATGTGATGGCACTGAAGACCACCACCACCAATAGCAATCTATTACGGGGATTGATTAAGGGTACTGATGTAGATAAATATACCATCTACACCAACGTGTGGAGACAGAATTGCATCAGGAGACCTGAAGGTCTTCTGAAACATTTATTTCCCCCCATTTTAGGATGGGCAAAAGAAAGACCTGTTAGAATGAAAACTTAAACACTTTGGAGCCATCAGGAAAATAATCTCAGAGCGAGACGTGAAAAATCTATGACAGCCAGTATCACCTCAAGGTCCCAGCGGCAGGTCTGCTGTGAACTAAGGGCAGGGTCCATCAGAAGAGGTGTGGACAATGTTTTTGGTGGGTTTCCTCCATGATGTAAGGTGAGGGAAGGAAAGCAAAAAAAATGGAATTGATTCTTGAGTCTAAATATGTATCAGGGTCTAAAGAACGTTCTCTTCAGATCTGCAATTTCAAATTCTTATTTCATTCATTATTTACTGGCCACACACACTATTCTGCGTTTGTCAGTCTGGGTAAGCTAGAGGAACAAATTTCATAGACACGCATATAGATATAAGGAAAAGATTTATATACAAGAGGAACAGGACATTGAGCCCAGTCCAGTTCAAAGTCATAAGTCCGATATTAACCCATATGTCCGAAATCAGTCTATAAAGTCTCCTTCTGACTCACGAAGTCACAGGTCAGTGGGTGCAGAATCCCGGTGCTGGCAGGCGTCTCCACATGGCTCCTCACTTCCAGGGCTCAGGGTCCATCAACAGCAGAAGCAACTCATTGCTGGCAGAGATCTCCATGTGGCCGCCCCAGCTTCGTCTGGCTCCATCAGGGCAAAGCCGTGTGGTCTCTCCGCCGGCTCCTCCAGCTTCTCGAACACTGCCATCTTGTCTGTGATTCGTCATCTCTGAGACTAACTCCCAACAACTGGAGAAGATAGCTTCTCATCTTCATGAGGGAAATACCGTGAGATTTCCCAGAAGTCTCAGGAGAAACCCATGCCCACATAGAGGCCTCATTGGCTACTCATTGGCTAGCTCCAGATGAACAGGTTAGACTCCACCCCTACATCTCAATCATAAAATGAACATAAGCACATGACTGCCACACCAGGCATTCTATTGGGGAGGTTTTGGGGATATACAAAGCACAGACTCCCAGCTCTCACGAACTGTGTTGCTGCCACTAGGGACTGTCTGTCTGGTCAGTCTCACTGAAGGCAACGCTGTGAGTGAAAGAGCCACACACTGTCCCTTCCTGTGCCATTGCCATCATCCTTGGTATGCGCCAATCCATTGTGGTGACTGCTGCTTCCTTTGAATGCCCTTCTGCCAAGGCACTCATCAGCTAGCCCGCCATGGAACAGTATCCTGTTGTGACCCATAAGGATTTCATTGGCTGATTTGCTGAAGTGGGTTGCCGGCCCTTTTGCCCGAGTTTACGTTCATTTGGAAGCTTGGTAGAAAGCCGGATGGAACCCTGTTCACCTTGTTTCACTGTGGTGTTTGACATGTCCATGACATCGTTTCCAGCATCCAAGTGACCTACAAGCATCCATCATATGACAGACGGTGGGCGGTGATCATAGGGTGTAGACCAGAAGAGAGCATTACATCTGCCCTTGTGGCAGTCATGTGCTCATGTTAATTTTATGATTGAAATGTAAGGGTGGAGTCTGGCCTGTTGATCTGGAGATAGCCATTGAGTAGCCGATGAGGCCTCTGTGTGGGCATGGCTTTCACCTGAGACTCCTGGGAAATCTCGCGATATTTCCCTCATGAAGATGAGAACCTATCTTCCCCAGTTGTTGAGAGTTAGTTTCAGACATGATTAATAACAGGCAACACAGAATGGCAGCGTCTGGGAGGCTGGAGTAGCCGGTGGAGAGACCACACGGCTTTGCCCTGATGGAGCCGGACCTCTGAGGCTGGGGCAGCTACATGGAGGCCTCTTCCAGCGATGAGATGCTTCTGCCACCACGGGATGCTGTTGATGGACCCTGAGTCCTGGAAGCGAGGAGACATGGGGGGACCCCTGTTGGTGCCGGAACTCTGTACCCACTGACCTGTGACTTTGTGAGTCAGAAGGAGACTTTATGGACTGATTTCGGGCATATGGGTTAATATCGGACTTGTGACTTTGAGCTGGACTGGGCTGGGATGTTTTCTCAATGTCCTGTTCCTCTTGAATATAAACCCATTTCTTATATCCATATGCGTGTCCTTGAATTTGTTTCTCTAGTCTACCCGGACTAACACAGACCTGCAGAGAAAGAATCTTGAAGAGGGGTGCTATGGGAAAAGTTGATTGGGAGGGTGGATCAGGACTGGTAGTCAAGGAAGCCTGCTTTGCAGAGATGACAGTGGACCTGACATGACAAGGATGCCCCTCTCTTTTTCAAAGGCTTGTTTACCTCCTACCACCTTTTCGGCTCTCTCAGAGCTTCCATGATCCCTTTCTGAGTAGGAAAAGGGAAGCAGCAAGGATTCCATGGAGATCAAATGACAAGTTTCTGGTTGTCTGATATGAAAATCCCACACCCATGAGTCTCAAGTTCACCAATTCCACTGGAAAGCAGACAGCCTCTGGAGACACCTAGTGTTTCCAGGGATGCTGGATGCTGAAGCTCTGGTCACAATGCCTTTCAGCCCAAGGCAGAAGCTAACGGTCAGTTTCTTATGAAGTGTGTTCAGATTTCTAAAGACCCAGAAAGGTGGCTTTGCAAGAGAGACTTTCTCGCCTAAGTCCATCAATGGTTAGGGTGATTGCAAGGTTTCTTCTTGACTTTGCTGGCCGTCGCTCTTACTGATTATAGGATCTCTCGAAAGATCGACCCTGATGTTTCCTTGTCCCCCATCTGGATCCCTCTGTGATTGACTCAAGGCAGACTGACGACAGTGACGGTGACTGAAATCTTAATTTTCCTTCCCCGTGCTCCCAGCCACTCCATGCCTGCCACCTTCATTTCTCACTGTGATTCTTTTAATGAGTTTTCTGAATGATTGTTTCCCACTTTCCCTAATATCTCTGCTCGGGTCACTAAATTAGAAGGAAGCATTTTAGCAAATGGGAGTGGAAACGGGAAGTATCATTAGCTGGAGGGCTGTAAGAGTCACGGCTATTAGGGACGAGAAATGTCTCTTGACTGGATGTGTGGAAAAGACACTCCAGATGGAAGGGTTAATTACCAGGCGCTCCTTCCCAAGGAGACAGAGGGCTTACAAAATGCACTTGTCAGTAGCGCTAAGAGGACCCGCTTCTTCCCTTCTGGCCTAGCGCAGGGATCAAATGCTCGCCTGTGGGATGTGCTGGCGGCAGGACCAGCTGCACAGAGCCGGACCTGCTGTCTGCCCCGTGTGCTCTCATCAGCGGTATACAAAGACTCGGGCTCCTCAGAACGACATGCCCGAACTGTGATTTTTAAAACGAAGGGCATCAACAAGTGGTCAGCGTTTATAACTTGTCAGGTGTTCAGAAGGTCATCCCAAGTTCCTTTTTGCTCGTGTTCATTCAGAGGACATTTGAATTTCTCTTTAACAGGGAGTTGGTCTAGAATTTCAGAGTTCCTCAAACTTTTTAAACAGGGGTTCAGTGCACTGTCCCTCAGACCATTGCAGGGCCAGACTATCATTAAAAAAAACACACGATGGGGCTGAGCCTCGGTGGCGTAAGTGGTTGAGTGCGGGACTGCAGCCCGCAGGATTGGTGGTTCAAATCCAGCGACGGCTCTCAGGAGTGGCACTGGGTAGCGCCCACGACCACTAGAGACAGTGATGCCCGCCCCCCCAAAAAAAACACACACAATGAACAAATTCACTGTGAGCCGGCTGCCAAGCAGGACAGTAGTGCACAAAAACACCTGGTGGGCTGGATAAATGTCCTCCAAGGGCTGCATGTGGCCCACGGGCCAAAGTTTGAAGACCCCTGAACAAAAAATTTCCCCTGTCCCCATACACCTTCTGGAGTATGAAACACTGTGAAGTTTGTGGAAGCTTCAAACCTTTGAGGGAAAATGGAATAATATTGTGAGATTCTACCCCTCCCTCCACCTTGCCCCCATAAGCTCTTTGAAGTTTTCTCAGATGTATTTTTCAGATGTCAGTTTCTGGGGTCTCTGTCCATCCATCTCCGAGGCTGGGGGTTGGGTCTGGAACAGCCAGGTGGCTGTTGCTAGGTAATCATCAGGTGAGCTCTGGAAAGCAACTTGGGTTGTTAGGCTGCTGTGGGGAGGGTTGTGTGCTGTTGAGTTGATGCTGACACATTGCGATCCTGTTGGACAGAGAACTGTCTCATGGGGAGTCCCAGACTATCACCTTTAGGGGAGCACATTGTCAGGGCCCTTCTCTCAGGGGTCAACTGGCTATTCCAGCCACACCGACCTCTTAAGAGGTTAGCAGCTGGATACGTACCCACTGTACCACCAGGACTCCTTTTTGGTATGGCGAAGAACAGAAACGACCCCAAACCATCCCTGGCTATTGAATCTACTCCTACGTTCACTCGCAAAATCTCACTGCCATGGAGTCACTGTTGACACGTAAGGGTCCTGTGGGGCAGAGTGGAACTGTCTCCGAGGGGCTTTCAAGGCTGGGATTCTTGATGAACGCAGAAAGGCTCATCTTCGTCCTTCAGAATGATGGGGGAGTCTGAACTGCTGACCTGGTGGTTAGCAGTCCCACGTGTAACTCAGACACCACCAGGGTGCCTACTCTGAGGTGAACCCAAAATAAACAAACTCTCTGCCATTGAGTTGGTGCCACCTCGTAGCTACCCCATGGGGCAGGGTCAACTTGCCCTTGTGAGTTGCTGAGACTGTCCCTCTGCATGGGAGTGGAAAACCCAGTTCACAACTGGTGGCTTTGAAATGCTGACCCCGCCAGCAGCAGCCCAACGCGTTAACAACCATGGCGCCTGGGTTCTTATTCTCATGTTGGCAGGTGACACGTGGGTTTCCTTGGTGGTTCATCAGTGACCATGGTGTCATAGGCAAAAGAGACATTCAAAGTTGTTGCTTTTGTGATTGTTGACAAATGGATTCTATCAAGGAGGCTCTGGCTCATCACCCCACGTACATCCGAAGGGTGCCTGGTCCTGCACCATCTTACAGTTGTTGCTGCGTTTGGACCTGTTGTTGCAGTCACTGTGTCAATTCGTCTCGTTGAACTTCTTCCTCTACCAAACATGAGGTCTTTCTCCAGGGACTGGTAATTCTATGCAAAACAGGTGCAACAAAGTTTTCATCCTCATTTTTCAAGGAGTAATTCCATCACATAGACTACCAATGAGGTGTCGTCTGACTTCAAATAGACGGAATTATTTGCTTCATTTTACAATGTGATTCCATTACTTCTAGGTGTCTAACTTTAGATTCCTGACAGAAGGTAGCTTAGACATTACAGTGGAATTCAAAGGGGAGTAAGGCAGACATTTGTGCCAGAACCCCTTGATTTTGTGCCTCAGTGAGATAGATGTTGAGTAGAGTGTAACAAAAGGAAACAAAACTATGTATGATGGGAGAAAATTAGTATTAGCTTCATCCGCAATAGGACTCATTCCCACGTGAGCAACTTGAAGACCCAGATCCTGGAGTGACCCCACACTTAAAATATTATTTCCTAAGTCAATTGAAATGATAAATATGAGGAACCAGACGTTTATAGGTTTCTACTTCAGTATTGAGTGCCCCAGGCTAGGAATACCACGGTCCTTTAGTTCCAAGTCTTAGAAACAGGATTAGCGACTCTACACTGAAGGTGCAGAAGACAAATGGGTTGATATGTTATCATTGGCAGCAGTTGTGCCTCAGAAGATAGACTTGAATCTTGTGTGATAAGGATAGCAAGGGTCAGTGCCAGCTGTGGGTCAGAGATGAAACAGTCTATGAGGTTGCTGAAAATCAATTCACCCTTCAAATTGTTCTGAGAGAGCATTTAGGAACCAAAGAGCCCTGTGGGCGGGCACTCAACAGATGGCGGCCCTGTGATCCTGAAACAGTGTTCTTATGTAAGACCAGGAAACCAGGATTTGGTCTTGGATGGCTCTGGGGAGGCAGGCAATCAGGGACTCTGGTTGCGGTGAGGAGTGTATGGGAGCAGAGTCTGGATGGGTGAGGTGGATGCACAGGGCCCTCCAACCAAACCCAATCTCACCCCAGCCAGAAAGTCTGGAGCTAAGTATGGATAGAGCTTGTGTGCTTGACATATGGAGTTTCAAATATGAAAAATATAGACCATCTGTCGCTTCTAGTGGGGCTTAATTCTGGAAGGTTACTGGAGATTGAAAAACCTGCTGCATTTTCACACCCTGAAGTGACTAGACAATCAATACCTATTAATTGAGCATTAGTCACGGCTACAGGTCTAGTGGTTAGAAAGAGTCATAGAAAATGTAGGAAATGTGATCTTGCCCTTCACCTAAAGAGAGTAGAGCAGAGTGGGTGCGTGGGTTTTTTTTAATTATTCCCACTCGTAGGCTTCCATTCCTTGTGCCTTTTCCATCGACTACTTTTCTCCTCTCTGGCTTCTTCCTCTTTGCTTGGCACAACCACCTCCTTTCTAAGAACATCTCTGCGCTCCTAAACTTGTACTGCGCACCTGGGTGCCTCTGGGGAAACACGTGGTCTGGCTGTCTGATGTCCCTTTAAATCTAAGTGAGTGTGTCTTGCTGCTAAACCTTGGCTCCCCCATATCTTCCAAGCCCTCACCCAGTTACCTCCTTACCCACCTCCCCTTGAAGATTTTTTTCCCACCTTCTTTGCTTTGCTTCCCCATTTTCATTCTCATTTCCCTGAGAAGATTGGAGCCGTCTGAAGAGAGTTTCCAGGCGCCTTGTTCACATTTTCTCCACCACTGGCTTCAGGATCCGCACCTGCTATTATCTTGCCCGTCTCTCTATTAGCCATTCTTGCTCCTATTTAAAGTTAGTTGTTCCACTTGTTCACAAGATCCCATCCCCTCTTGCCTACTTAAGGGTATTTTCTAGCAAGCTCTCTCCCTGAAGCGTCATTTTCCTGTCTCTATTCCCTATAGTACTCCCATCTGCACTTAAACATGCTATTATTTTGTTCCTCTTTAACAGAAAAAAGTTCCTGATTTTACTGTTTCTGCCCGTTCTTGCATTTTTTGCAGCTCTCCTTGCTATCAAAATACATTGTTTTCCATTCCTGTCCTCCCCTTTATCTTTCAGCCCATTCACAGCGGCTTTATCCCTACAAATTGCACTAACTCTATCCTCACTGAGACCACCAGGGACCCACACATCCCCAGGTCTGATAACCTGCCTCCAGACCTCCTGCCACTACTGGCCTTTCTTCTTTACTTCCATCAGAGTTCACGTCATTCCCTTGCCGAGCCTTGATGAGATGAGACTCTTTTCCTCCTGGGCTGCTCCTTCTCCATCTTGATGGTTGCACCCTTTGCTTCTGCTCAGCCTTTTGGGGTTGGACAGGCCTCAGCCTTGGGTCCTCTCTCTCCTCCATGTTTGTAAGAGTCTCTTGGTGATTTCCTTCAGACCCAGGGTCTTAAATAGGATGGAAATGCTGATGTCTCTTAGATTTGCACTCTTCGTCTAGAACTCTGTCCCAAACCCGACTTCTGTGTTCAGCACCTTATGTGGCCTTCTCCTAAGGCCTGAGAAATACCTCAAGCTCATCCAGAACCAACCTCTTTATTTTTTTTGAATCTAGCTCTTCTCTCTTACTCCATAGAGAACACTGGTTATCTCCCCAAACTCACCCAGTGGATGCTCTATTCTTCCCGTCCACCTTGCAGTAGGGCGATTACTGTTCTCTCACACCCCATGCTCAATCCCGAGAAACTCCCACTAGTACTGACTTCCAGGACTTCTCACCGACCCACCCCAACCTCCCTCTAACAGAGTCACCATGATTTCTCACCTGGGAGATGGAAATAGTCTCCCAGATGGTTCTTGAGGTAGAAAAAGTACAAACCTCCTATTGCATGTCTAAAGATGTAAATCGTTGCTATTAAAAAAAATGAAATCATAGCTTTCTTTGGTCTCACACTTTATGATTTGATTCTAGCAAATTACCTTGCCTGAAGGCTATGCAATGATGGATCTGACAGTAAGAAATTCCAGTGAAAAGAAGGTTATGGATTGTAGTGCAAAGAGCCTGTTGTAAAAATTCATTGGGGGGGTGGGGAGTATGGCTGGACATTGAAAATGGTTACAGAAACGAAATTCTGTGGTGGATTTTTGTCATTTACACTCATAGACTTGAAGGTTTGCTGTAAATCACAAACTCTTTTGAGATATCTGGCCACCATAGTTTTAGAGCACTGCTTATAGACTGCTGCTCTTTGAGCTTAAATAACCATGGATAATACAATAATTACAATACAGAACTTGTGAAACTATATCATTGGCTTTCTTTTTGAAAGTTCAAGGGTCTGGATGTGTGTATGAATTGTGATAAGAGTAGAATGAGCCACCAATAAGATGATTAAAATATAAGAAGAGGACAAATTATTCTAAAATTGCTTTTCTAAAGAATCTTACAAAGCATGCAAAAGATAAGCTTATGAAAATATTGTAATTCCTAATATAGATGTTATTAAATTAGTTTATAACATCCCTTCAAATATTCTACTTTAGCTTAGCATTGAATATGCACTTGTGTAAATGTAATAGTCTGCATATTCATAGGAATTAATAAAAAATGAATTTGTTCTTTAAAAAAAAGCAAGTCCAAGGGTCTTGTAATGACCAGAGTCTTTTTTGTCCCATTGTACACAATGACCCACACATTGATGACTCTTCTGCATGATGCATTTATGTTTGACCAGCACTAGAATGTCTGACAATGATTACAAATGCATCCTCTTGTCTTTAGTTCCAATGATCCTTTCTTTCCAGGAGGCTGTGCGGTTGCTGCTGCTGTTTGGTGATGTCCAGTGGTTGCAAACTCCCAGTGACCCCCCCGAGGCAGAGTGGATCTGCTCAAGAGGGTATTGTAGGCTGTTAATCTTTAGGGGAACAGATAACTGGGTCTTTCTTCTGTGTTATGTCATCCTGGCTCCGTAGAGACCGTGTGGCATGAAGTGAAGAGTCCAGGGTTCTGGGTAAGGTAGAAGAAGGTTCTAGGTCTAACCCTGCTGTGCCTCAAAGGTTACAGTCTCTGGGCCTGAATCAGCTGCTTTAACCTTAATTCTTAGGACTCCATAATGAAAGCCACAGATCAGTTTGCACAATTTTGCAGGAAGACAAGGAAACAGACAGATATAATTAAGCTGTCAAGCCACAGGACTGCTACATGCAAGCAAGTTTCTCTTTATAGAGTAGAAATCAGTGACGGGATCCATTTAAAACTTACCTTGTACATCACTTGGCCATTTTTGTAGTGCGTGTTGTCTAATTAAACGTGTGCGGAGCCCAGGTGGGAGCTATAGCAACCTAACTGTGGATGGATGGGTGGGTGATGGTGCGGTCCTTGGAAAAAGGGAACCCAGTTCTCCTTAGACACTGGTTGTCTCTCTTTGAGAAGCCGGCAATGACAATATCACAGGTTGATGTTGAAGGCTGATTAGGAGGGAGCCTTGCACTTTCCTTCCTATATCATGTCTTGCCTTTTACCTCAGTGGGATCTTGTGTTAGACTGGGTTCTTGAGAGAAGCAAAACCAGTGACAGTTGTAAGTACATGGAGATAGAAAGGAACTTATATCAAGAAACGGCTCACCCAGTTGTAGAAGTGAGTAAGTCCAATCTGATTCAAGTCTGTAGGTCAGATGTCAGTGGGAAGCTTCTCTTAACTCATGTAGCTTCAAGGGCTGATGAACAGGAGGCAGGAAGTTGAAGTAGGAAGACCATCAGCCAGTGGCTGCCGAGCTGAATGAACTTGAGGTCAGTCAAATAAATCCAAAATCAACTCCCTGCTGATGGACCCTAGGATGGGCAGGTTGTATTATAAGAGGTTGATGATGAACCAGGTGTAGGATCCAGATTCAGTAGCAGTAGTGAGCTAGCTTCTGCAAACTGTCAATCTATAATAAGAGTAGGCCAACTCTCACCCTCCAAGGCTGCTACCAGAATACAGAGGTGGTACTGTACCCCAAATGCTGGGCTGCTTCACAGAAGATTCCATTATGGAGTTGACCTCACTATGTTAGATTGTATCGAGGAGAATTCTGGGCCGCCCAAGTTGACTTAAGACCTAACAATCATGGACCTTTAGTCTGCCATTGTACCCCTTAAACCAGACTATTTATTGAATAAGTGATTGAAAGAACACATCTTAGCAAAAGAACCAAAGGATGTCTGTCTGTCTATCTATCTATCTATCTATCTATCTATCTATCTATCTATCTATCCATCATCTTACTATTTTTGTTGTTCCTGATGGTATAAATGATTAATGCATACGAATAAAAGCCTGGCCATCTCCTTCCAAAAGAATTCAGCCTTGAACAGCCCTCTGCAGCTCAATTCTGTTCAGACACACACAGGCAGACACAAATCAATAGCAACAGGCGGAGACACCGTAACCTGGGGAGTGATGAGATCATGGCCAACTTTATTACCAGGAAGATAAGAACTCTAAGAAAAAACACACTAGTATTTATAAACAAAACCCCCCCCAAACTACAGAGACCCCTATCGCTAGCAGTTCTAACTGCTCCACAGGGTTTCCCAGGATGTAAATCTTTACAGACGCTGACTGTCACATCTTTCTCCAGGGAGACAGGTGGTGGGCTCCAGTCTCTGACATTGGGATTAGCAGTCAGGAGCCATCAGCACTGGATCAATCATCAGGGCTTCTTTCTAAGACAAAGACCCAGTGCTCGGCTCTGTCTGGGCAAGGGGCAGAGGGCATCTGACTTAGGGGACTGAGGCAGGCTAGTCTGTGCCTGAGCTCTTGAACCAATGTCTGAACACCTCCACTGCTGCTGAGCCAAATCTGCCCTGCGGTGACCCCACAGAGCAGAAAGCCTCGCCTTTCTCCTGGGGAGCAGCTGGTGGGATTGGTGGGTTTGAACGCCAATCTGGTGGTCACCAGTCAAATGCTTACTTCACTGTGCCACCAGAGCCCCTGGAAGTATTGCCTGAAGTATCCTTAAGTTCACCCTGACTCATGCAGAATAATTGAGACTCATTTGATAGCAGAAATCCCTCTCGTTCCTTCTCATTGCACACTTCTCTCTGGTGTGGGCTGCGTTTTGCATTTATATTTACATACACTGGGGCGTATTTATACTTGGCAGTTTATACTTGTATTTTTCCCCTCCACGTTCATTTTTTATGTGCTATTTTCATCAACCGTTGTAATTTTCCTTATATTAAAAGAAAAGAAAAAACCTCAAACAATCTATGTTGGAACGAGTGTTTTCCACCTTATTCACCTCTTAGGGAAATTACCAGAAACAAGGCAGAAAGCTTGATTCATCTTTGTTTCTCCTCTGCACCTTGTTAGGCCTTTAGCAAGTACTCATGGGATGGCGATGTTTGTGGAGCTTAAATCTTAGCTTGAGCTGCATTTCTGAAGAACTGGCGATGCAAACATGTATACTTTGGAACCAGTAAGATATGACAAGATAATAATAATTTATAAATTACCAAGGGTTTAAGAGGGAAGGGTTGGGGAGGGAGAGGAAATTAAGGAGTTCATATAAAGGACTCAAGTACAAAGCAAATGTTTTGAGAATGTTGAGGACAACAAATGTACAGATGTGCTTGACACAATGGATGGATGGATGGATGGTGATAAGAGTTGTATGAGGCCCCAATAAAATGGTTTTTAAAAGAATAAGAAAATAAGATGGGTTCTGGAAAAATGTTGGGTAAATTAGGCTTATTATGAAATTAGGAAAATGAATACACGGACTGTAGACATGTTTCCCTAGGTGTATCAGTGATAGGTAGAGGAAAGGATTCCCAAACCCGCCATCATGGAGTTGGCTCTGAACTCATTCTGCTGTTGGGTGTTGAGGAGGTAACCCTGGTTTATGGTGTTGAGGCTGTTCGGTGCCTTCCAGTTGGTTCCAAATCAAAGTGGCCCTGTGGACAGTAGAAGGAAGCCCAGCATGATCCCTCGCCATCCCCACAAGTGATCCTGTGCCCAAGCCCTTAGTTGCAGCTACTGCGTCAATCCATTACGTGGAGACCTTCCTCTTTTGGGCTGCCCCTCCACTTTACCAAGAATGACGTCTTTCCCAGGAACTGGTCTCTCTTGACACTCTGCCCAAAGTTTGTAAGATGCAGTGTTGCCACCCTGGCCTCTAAGAACCTCTCTGGCCAGACTTCTTCCAAGACAGATTTGTTTGTCCTTTTAGCAGTCCCTGCCCCTCTTGATTCTGGCTCATAGCGATGCCACCCACAACAGAATGAAACACCACCCCTTCCTCCCACACCTCTGCGACTATGATGCTTGAGCCCAGGGTTGTAGCCATTGCGTCAATCCATGTCGCTGAGGGTCTCCGTCTTTTCTGCCGACCCTCAACTTTCCCAACCATGATATTCCTCCCCGGGGACTGGGCTCTCCTGAAAACATTTCTGCAGGATGTGGGAGGAAGTCGTGCTATCCTGGTGTCTCAAAGGAAGTACTTTGTTCCAAGGCAGATTTGTTTGCTCTTCTGTCAGTTCCTGGGTCTTTTGAGATTGTTGGCCTTCACGATGATTCAAATGTATCACTTCAGACTCAGAATAACCCAACACAGGGTTTCCAAGACTAAATCTGTATAAGAACAGATAGCCTCATATTTTTACTGTGGAGCATCTTGTGGATTTGAACTAATTTGCTACTCGCCTGATGTCTAACCCTTTACACCAACTGGACTCCCTGGAAATATAGACAGATGTTGTCAATGGACTCGGGCGCATGGCAATCTTATGTACCACAGGATGAAATGTTGCCTGTGCCTGTGCCATTCGTTGGATGCCTGACATATTTGAATTCATCCTTGTGGCTACCATGGCAATACATCTTACCAAGAACTCCCTTGCTCTTACAGACCCTCTGCTTTATCGAACATGGTGTTCTTCTCCGGTGATCGATCTCGTCTCAGGAGAGAGAGCTCTTGGTGTAGTGGGTACATGCTGGGCTGTGACCACAAGGTCAGAAACTCGAAACTGCCAGTCACCCTGTGGGAGAGCGATGAGGGTTTCTGCTCACATAAAGAAGTACAGACTTGGAAACTCATTGAGGCAGCTCCACTCTGTCTTATAAGGGCCTTTATGAGTCAGAAAAGACTTGATGGCTGAGTTTGGTTTGGGGTTTGGGGATGACCTGTCCAAAGTAAGCAAATAAGACCAGATTCCATTGTGACGCAGAGGGTTCTCACTGGTGAACTTTAAGCCTCTCTTTCTAGTTTGTCTTCGTCTGGGCACCACATTGAAACCCATCCTCCGTGAGTAACATGAACACCATCCTGCCGGTCTTCAGACACTGGTGGCACAGTTTCCAGAATCATAGCATCTTGCCTAGCACCAGCATGGATGCCATTGTATAACCAACTTCCTTCAGGAGTGCTGCAAAACTTCAGAAGCCCCCAGAATCTCCTTTTGGGCTCTATCCATCTCATTATAATTCCAGTAGTTTTATAGACATTTATATTACTTTTGTGATTCTATTTGTATTAGAAAGTGGAGGAGAAGTACTTCTACTTCATGTTTATGAGTATTGGATCTTTTTCCTCTAATACTTCACCAGGCTCTCATTTTTTTTATTATGTTCAGTTTAAAATTCCACACCTAGACACATTTTTCATAAGTATTGTTGTTCCTGATGATAGTGTATGTTTTTATGGTTATTAAAAAGCGTAGTTTATTAAGCCATGGGTGGCTTTACTGAAATTTTGCTTCAAATGAAATACTTAATATTAGTTTTTTTATTATTACTCTGCCTCACTTTGAATGTAATTCCCATAGTGTTCAAGTCTGAGAAGAAGCTGTTGGCTTTTGTTGCTTTGATTACTAATGTCCACATAACTTATCCGAACAAATGAGCATTCTTACATCCTTCAATCACGATGAAATGAAGGCCTTCTTTGGATACCTTATTTTGAACATCCATCACTCTTTGGAAAAGAATTACTTTAAAGGAAATTGACATGCAGTTGCATCATTTCTTTCTTTTTTTTTTTGCATCATTTCTTTTCATGTTCTTCGCATCAAGGTGTGAATATTCTAATTTAATACATATTTCAAGCTGTTATTTTATTCTTTTGTATAAGTTGGATTCATTTTATTTTCTTATTTTTTAAATATGGGGAGCATTTCCATTTTTTGTCATTTAGTCAGTAGCCAAACCTTGAGTTTTAAAATGGTCGTGCAAAACATCATTCAAGGTAATATATATTCAACCAGGACAGGAAAATGAAAGCCGAGCTCATTTTTTTGGTAATGCACAGACCTCATTTTCCCATCCCATTTTTAATGGGAATCATTCAAGGTTATCTCCATCACACGGATAAAAGGGTATGTACATAGGACCATTGACTGAGTTGACAAATTTAGCTGATGTCTACTGATTTCCTACTACAAAAGAAGAGAAATGTAGATCACACATACCTTTGTATTGTCACATATATATTCTTACATAATAGAATATGTTAGATGACAGTGGTGCACCTTGATGTTATTTAAGATTCGATACCATACAACAATGTTAAGAACTAAATATTATGTGACATTCATGCACACCAATGTGTATGATATACATTACATAACACTAGTGCACACCAATGGTATACAATATATACTACTCACCTATTCAATTTTTACATGCACAGTTCAGCGATGTTCATCATGTTGTACAACCTTCACCACGATCTGTTTCCAAATTTATAACTACAAATTATAACTTGAGCTTTCTGTCTCCTGATTCATCACTGTCAGACAACATTGTTTCCTTCTCCGTGGTTTAAGATGAAATTAGCACCTTTTGCTTCCTTTATGCTGTCATTTGCAATCTTCCCACTCTGTCGGGCTTGCTGTGGCGAGCGTTCCCATTTTCACCAATAATAACAGTCTCCCTCTTCCTGTAGCTAGAACGAAAGCGCCTGTGGTTACGTGGTGGAGCTCACCAGGGTTCCTGCATAACCAGCAGTCACTGTGCAAACCAAGAACTGGGACTGAACCTGAGGACTAAACATGAGGTCCTTCTTGGAAGAATGTTATTTAAATCAAAGGCAGGCTCACTCCCATTGTCTTTAATGCATCAAAGAGTCAAAATTATAGCCTGGCTCAGTTGCTTCTGATTTCCTCTGTGGCTTGACTACACCTTCTAATTTACTTCTAGAATTCTTTGGTCGCATATATGTCCTTCTCCTTTCTGGATTCTATGATATTTTGCTAAGTGAGTTTTCCATCCTCCTTGCCCCAGCATAATACATGGAGGATAGATTTTCAACACCCTTACTAGTCTGAAAATCAGATTTTATCTCTTATTTGATGGATAATTTTACAAGATATATAATTCTACATTTAAAGTCGCCTTTTCTCTAATGTATCTAATGTTTCCAGGGAGAAGTCTTAGGTCAATTGACTTGTTCTTTGTAATTAACCCCTTCCTCCCCTTTCCTTTTTTCTTAGCCCACCAATTGCAAGAGCAGCAGTTCAAAAAACACCAGCTGCTCCTCAGGAGAGAAACAGGGCTTCTTACTCCTGTGAAAATGTACAATCCCAGCAAGCTACAGGGCAGTTATACTCTGTCATCTACAGTTACTCTGAGTTGAAATCAACTTAGTGGCGTTCAGGTTGGATTGATTTTGTATTTTTTAAAACATGTTTTTCTTTTGAGAAAATTTTAAACATACCCCAATGAAAAATGGTAATAGGATCAATCATTACATGTGCTCATTACTAATAAAAATTATCAAGGTTTTCTACGTTTATGACTTCTATCACTTTATTCACTTTGTCCAAATATTTTAAAGAACATTCTAGAAAATGTTTTACTCATACTTAAAGCTCCCAAAGATGTAGGCATCTTACCGTACAATCACAATGTCATTACCTCACCACATGAAATTGACAATAATTCTTTGGCATCACTCAATATTATGCCTTCCATCAAATCGCCTTTGACTTTCCCCCCAAAATGTCTTTTTATATTTTGTTTATTAGAGCCAGCATACAGCAGGGTTTAAACATTTCACTTAATTGCTATTTTAATCCAGAATGTACTTCTCATCCTTTTGAAGTTAATGCGAAGAGTAGCGTCTTTGTTTCCCGCACAACCTCTTGTTTTGTATTTGCCAGTTTTCTTCTTGACGATGTTATCGGACTTGTTCCTCTAGCTCTTGACTTCCTGTAAGTCTAAGAAGTTGATTCCATACAGAATCAAATTTTAGAGAAGGCTTAGCAGTGGGGCTGAGAGCATTCATCGTAATGGCCCGGATGGCCTCCGGTGTCCAGTTGTTGCACTTTCATGGAGGCTTTGCGTACAAAGAGGAGTGGAAAATGCACAAACGAAATATTTTGGGGGACAAGAGGTACCTTTGAGGTGAATCAAGTTGACGTTTGATGGTAATGTAGGCCATGGTTGATCTTTTCTCTAGGAATGCAGTTTACCCAAGTCAGAGTTCCTTGTCTCCACAGACTTCATGCTTTGCTTACACCTCACACCCATGAGCAGTCTTGGCTGGTTCTAATGTCAAAGTACATTCTGAACTGTACCACTTCTGTGTCCTCTCAAGTCCATTGTACCTCTTACTGGGATAAGGCACCTGCACTCCCATTTGCAAACTTTGTCCCTATTTAGTTTCCTTGGGCTGCCAAAACCAGGCGATAGCTGGTGAGCCAATTCTGATTCATAGAGACTCTGTCGAACAGGGTGGGACTGCTTCACTGGGTTTCCAAGGCTGCTCATCTTTATAGAGCAGACAGCTCACTGTTTCTCTCCTGGGGCAGTTGGTGAGTTTGAACTGCTGACCTCTCAGTTCACAGCCCACTGCCTTACCCTCTGTGTTACCAGGGTCATAGAAGAGTAGCATAAATGCACCAGCTCAGGAGAAGAAAAGATCATTCTTTACAGTTTTAGAAGGCAGAAGTTGGAAATGATGGTGAGGAGAGTGTTGTACTGTTTCTAAAGACTCTAGCAGGAGAGCCTTTCTTGCCTCTCCCAGTTTCTGGTCAACCTTGATGTTCCTTAATTTGATGCAGCATAACTCCATCTTCACATGGTCTTCTTCCTCTGTGCCTTTCTTTTTAATAAGGAGGCCAGTTATATCGAAAGAGGGCTCATTCTACTCCAGTATAGCTTCATATTAACTGATGACGTCTTCAAAGGCCCCATGTTCAAACAAGGCCACATTCTCCGGTGAAATGCGTTAGACTTGACTCTACCTTTTAGAAGGTCTTCCTTGGAAGTCGCAAAGGAAGAATACTTCCTGGAAGCAAAGACAATGAGACTTCATCTCACACGTGTTGGACATATCATAAGGAGAGACCACTTCCTGGGGAAGGACATCATGCTTGGAAAAGTAGAGGGACAGCAACAAAGAGAAAGGTCCTCAACAAGATGGCGTGATGCAGTTGCTCCAACACTGGGCTCAGACATAGGAACAATTATGGGGATGGCCCAGGACCAGATAGTGTTTTGCTCTGTTGTATAGAGTCATTATGAGTTGGAACCTACCCGACAATACCCAACAACAACAACAACAACAACAACATATCTTTTAGAAGGTACAATTTGATCCATCACACCCACACATCAGCCAGAACATCATTTTTTTTGGATATGAGGGAATGATTTATATACAAAAGGAATGGAACACTGAGAAAGCATCCCAACCCAGTCCAGTTCAAAGTCATAAGTCCGATATTAGCCCATATGCCTGATACCAGTCTATAACGTCTCCTTCCAACTCATGGAGTCACCGGTCAGTGGGTGCAGAATCCCAGTACTGGCAGGAGTCTCCCCATGGTTCCTCGCTTCTAGGTCTCAGGGTCCATCAATAGCATCCAGTGGTGGCAGAAGCAACTCAGCACTGGCAGGGGTCTCCACATGGCCTAGCTAGCTTCAGAAGTCTGGCTCCATCAGGGCAAAACCGTGTGGCTTCTCCTCCAGCTCCCCAGACGCTGCCATTTTGTCTTGTCTGTGATTCATCATCTCCCAGAACATCATTTTTAAGAACACGAGACTTAACACATCTTATTGTGCTCACAGTTCTAGAACAGCTTTCAAATTTCTTCAGAGGCAAAGGCAAATTTCTGTGATTTATGGTTGATACAAGGGCTTTTGGTTCTTCAGATTTTGAACTATAAGCTTGCCATCATTACATATGGGGAAGTAAAAAGAAAACAAAACTAAAATATCCCTGAGTGAGATAGATATTGAAAAGGGACTGAGGTTAACCCAAGGACCAGCATTCATTCCATTGAAAAATAAGTATTGAGTCATTCAAGTGGATTTGTCCATTCTCGGTGTTAATGACTCAGAAGAGATCAAGATAGACAAAATACCTGCCACCAAGAAGTTTATATTCTAAGGTAGGGTGAATGATGACATGAAAGAAGTAAATATATAAAAATACATAAGAAAATTTCATCCTGGGGCCAGAACTGTGAAGGAAACAAAGGCATGCTAGACACTGACTGTCATGTCAGAGTGACTAATTTAGATGGGGTAGTCTGAGAATAATAAAAATAGTATGAGATATTTCAAATAAAGATGATTCATGAAGTAATCAAAATGCAAATTTGTTTTCAACACCTGCTATCCTTTAAAATTTTTATTTTGCGAGAGTAATCTTTCCCTAATTCTGGGTAAGATCTTGGGAAAATTCCAAACTTAAAAAAGAAAACTCCACAAAGACCAAATAAAGTATATTTTCTTGTTTTATAGTCCTTTTCACATGTAAATATACTTTATATATACACAAATAGCACATAGCTAAGCAAGACTTCATAACATGTATGTCCTCATTGGCAATGCCACAGACATAGGCTCAATTCAATATACAGCCTGGCCACCACTCATAAAGCAATCCCATTGTCTTTGGGTTGACGTCAGCTCATAGACACCCTGTAGGACAACCTCGTAGGGCTTCCAAGGATGCACTACTAGTGGAAACGAAGTGCCACATCTTTCTCCTAGAAAACAGCTGGGCACCAATCACTGATCTTTTGTTTAGCAGCCAAAGGCTTGCACCAGGACTCCTAGAATGGCCACTACTAGGTCGTAAAGTAAAGCCATCACCAGTCAATTCTGACACATGGAGAACACATCCTTAAATATTCTTTTAAAGGTCATCGTTATGAATTAAATTGTGTCTCCTCAAAATTTGTGTCAGTTTGGTTGGGCCATGATTCTCAATATTACATTGTTCTAGACCATTTTGTGATCTGACATAATGATCCCAAGCGTTGTAAATCCTAACTTATATGATGTTAATGAGGTAGTGTATAATCTCCAAGCTTAGGTTGAGTCCATCTCTTTTGTGATATCAAAGTGTTTAAACAGGAGCACAGATCCCTGGAACTTCAGTGCCACTATGAAAGGAGAGTCAAGAGCAGGGTGTATGCTTTGGATTCAGGGTCCCTGTACTAGGAACCTCCTAGACTCAAGGGAAGGATAATGCCAAGATACACAGAGATCTTCAAGAACACGGAGGCTTTCAATGTTGAAAGGAGAGGACCTTTTTCTGTGAGCTGACAAAAAAATAATGCCTTCCCCTAGACTCAACACCTTAAATGGCTACTTCTAAACCCCCAAACTTCAAGAGAACAAATTTCTATTTGTTAAAGCCCCCCACTGGTGATATTTCTCCTATGGCACCATCAACTTTTCTTTCCCCCTTTCTGCATACTCAGACTTCTAGGGGAAGAAGGAGAACGATGGGGTGGTTGATAGTTTCTCTCTATTTGTCTCCTCCTCCATTTTATAGCTGTTGCTTTCCTTCCAACCTGGTCAAAGGAGTTGGGGTAAAGTAGGGGAAAGAGAGAAAGGAATAGGATCAGTCTTGCTTAATTGCTTTTTTTTTATTCTGCATTATTTTGATTTTTTTCACTCTGATCTATACCATGTTTGTTTAGTTTAATTTAGGGTTTTTTTTGGGGGGGGGGATATCACTGCTCTGGTGGGAGTAGGAAGGCCAGCCTTGCTCCTGGAGAGCTCCTGCTGGATTTGAACTGTCAACCCTGTGGGCTGCAGTCCTGCACACAACCACTAGGCCACCAGGGCTCAGCCTAATTTAGGTTTTATATTTAAACTCTGACCCCACTTTGGTGCCTTGGGTGAAGCCCCTGCCCTCCTATACTGACTCTTGCTCTTGCAGGGTCTGCTTCTTGTCCATCTTTTATTAGAAAACTCGGAGAATGTGAGGTCTCGTGAACTCATCAGGGAAGGGCCTGTCTCTGCCACCTAGAGATTTGGCAAGCTCATCTCATGCTTTTCAGCTCCCCCAGGTTGAACGAGAACGTGCCACATGCACCTACATCAAGGAGTTGCACATGGAGATTTCCAGTGGTCCTGGGGCTGGGGGTACCGAGGCATCTTTTCTCTTTTCCCCACAGGGGAACTACTGGGGTTCACAGTGCAGCTTTCTCCAAAGAAAATGTCCTCAAAAATCTCGAGATTGCGTGATTGCTTCAAAGTGGGGAAACTTTTCAAGCATTGTGCAACTACTTCTGAAGATTCTTTAAAAATGATGACTTTGGGACTGATGCCTTGACTTTAGATTTTCTATCCTTTCTCCACTCTGTTACCTCAGCCTACACGGAATTATTCTCTCCGTATAATCTTGTTGTTGCTAGTTTCTGTCAAGGTGTTTCTGATTTATGGTGTCCTGACGCAAAAAAGGACAAAGCATTGCCCCATCCAGTCTTCCACGGGAGCAAAATGAGATTCCTCGGATGTAAACATCTGAAGGTTTCCAGGCTCAGAAACTCTCTTTCAGGTTTTCAGGGGTCAGATTCCATTGATGGTGATGGCTTTTGAGTGCTGTCTTGATTTAAGTTTGAAATCCTTGCTGGGACTAGGTCGTAAATCCAGCTCATAGAGGTTATTTAGTGTTTATGTTTGTGATGGTTCAGCCATTCTTCTATGTTGTGTTAGGCCAGGTTGACTAGAGAAACAAAACCAGTCACACTCACATCTGTGTAGGAAAGAACTTTTAATCAAGAAGTAATTATGCGGGGCTGAGCCCCAGTGGCGTAGTGGTTGTGCGCGGGACTGCGGCCCACTGGGATGGAGGTTCAATTCCAGCTCCACAAGGGCAAAGGATGGGCCTCCTACTCCCACCACCAGGGCAGTGATGCCCTAAAAAACTAAAAAAACAAACAAACAAAAACCATCAACAAACAAACAAACAAACAAAAGAAGTAATTATGCATCAATAAAATATCCCAGCCCAGTCCAGATCAAGTCTATAAGTCTGATACTCGTCTGTAAGTCCCTCTTCAAATTCACATAGCCTCATGTAATGATGAAGAATGGAGGAATATCACAGGCCAGTGGGTGCAAAGTCTTGTGGGTCCAATAGTGTTGGATGTATCTCCAGGGTTCTCGTAGATCTCAGAGTGGCTTTTCTGCATGAAGGTGAAGACAATGAGAGGAGGGAAATTCCTAGGGCCCTCCTTTTGAGAAGGCCACACCCACAAGGAGGAATCATCAGGCTGTGACCTGATTGACAGGCTAGACTACACTTCTATATATCAAGTTGACATGAAACAATGTAACTATCACTTGTATGTTGTACATGCATTAACCAATAGGTCTGTTACTTATTACTGAAGCTCTAATTTCTTAGATGAGAAAAGGGAAGCTCAGAGAGTTTAAATGACTGGTCCAAGATGCTCCCCTGGTAAAAGGTAGGACTAGCATCCAAACCAAGAGTCTGACCCATGACATTTAAGTATGTCTTCCCCCCAGTTAGGTAGACCTGTCACTCAACTTCCAGACAGCTGAGATGTGAACTGCCAGTCAATGCTGGCTGTGCAGAATAGTCTATGCAGAAGGAGCTGCAGGTGTGGACCATCTTCTGTTTGTTCTTGCTTTTCCTCTTGCAGTTCTGCAGCTCATTGCTTTCCTGTTCCTGACCTTTGCCGGTGCTTGATGAGAGAAAACTCTCCGCCGACATTTCTGGTCTTCTGTCTGACAACTGGATAGTGAAGAGAAATTTCTTGACGTGGATTTGCAAGGAATAAAGTTTATATTTGTAACTGTGTCTGGCATCGAGTGATATTCTAGATGGGGAAAAAAAATCACATCAGTTTGCGATGGAAGATTTGTTTATCAGAAAATCTCCTATACTCATATTTTGGTGGACAGTTAAAAATGATTTATCTCTATCTGTCCCACTAATACTCTTTCCATCTTCTCTCCTCCAAAGTGGCGGTGGAACTTGCAGTGGATAATGGCTTGTCATTTTTGATTTCCCCTTAATCTTAGGAAAAGACTTTCTGATAATGTCTGAGAGATCCGGTGAATAAAACTTTACTCTTTATCACTGAAACTCATTATAAAGTGGTATTTCCCCACTTTTTAAATATCTAAAGACTAGTTTCTTCATATGTCCATGATAGTATTTTTCTATTTCCCTTCGGACACTTTTACTCCCTCTCTTTCTACTTCTATGGGATCACTATATGTGACCTATTGATTCAAAGGCCAGGAGTGAGACTGTTTTCATGGAACACCAAGTAATTCTTTTTTTTTTAATACAAATATTGCCATATTCATTTCCAAATATTTTTCACTTGAGGCTTTGGTATAAGCTCCTCTTTCCCCTCCCCTCCCCCCCTTTTTTAAATGAATCATTTTATTGGGGCTCATACAACTCCCATCACAATCCATCCAACATCAATTGTATGCAGGCCACATTTACACACTTATTGCCATCATCACTCTCAAAACATCCTTCCTCCCTCCAGGCCCCCAGAGTCAGCTCCCTAATTCTTCATGGGGTCTTTCGTTTCCTTTGACAAAGGCCTTCCTGTAGTTCTGCTGAGTTTTAATGATCTCCTTTCAAGCTTCCTCTTGACTTTTTCTAAGAGACCAATAAAAGATCACTGGAATTCCTGGCACAATTGGCAAGGCTTCATATTTTATTTTTTTTGTAGAGACCAGTCCTTTTGCTTAAGTCCAGTATGTTTGGCATGCAGTGGATGAATGGAAATCATTTAGTCTCTGTGTTTGCTCAGGAGCATCTCCTTGCTGCCACGTGACAAGGTTGCATGGAGGATCTGTGATGAAGAGTCAGATGAAAGAGTTTGACCCTTGCTGATAAGGCTCTTGAATCGGTGTCACAGGCAGTAAGTATTGGCCTAACCCAGGGTCTGCAAACTCTTGAGACCAAAGAGCCAATCCCGGCCCTCCTAACGAGTTTAAAATCACCCAAGAGCCTTAACTATGGTTTTCCAGACAAACGAAATCACTGTGCTCTGAAATAATAACCTTCAAATGTTTTCAATGTTACTTCAGAGCTGCATGTTCTCACTGAAAGAGCTGCATATGGAACCTCGAGCTGCAGTTTGCTGACCACTGCCCTGGCCTCTTTGGAAACCTTCATAGAGGAGCTTAGGGAAGCAGGTGAGGGGAAAAAAAAGCTTTGGAAAGAGAAGTCAATCTACGCAGCGCTATGGCCCAAGGATAAGAGCTCAGGCTGGCTGAAGGCAAACACTGCTTCTGGGGTCCCATCCAATGAGACAGGAGGAGATCCAGGGAGAGGGCGGTGCCATCTGGAAACGCTGGATGTGTTTTAAAAGGAAGAGAGGGTAGCAGGGGCCAGTTGGGATATGGAGACTTTTAGTTGCTGGCTGGGTGCCAGAACTGTGGCGCTGTGGCTGCTGGGATGACTACGGAGTAGGAATCCATAGCTTTAAGGTTTACATCAATACAGTATGGGACAAATAATTATGTGCAAACCTAGGGATGTCCTGGTAAGGAATATATCAGGGAGGGTTCTCCAGTAAAAGCTTCATCCCTTTTCCCCCATCTATAAACCTTCTTGAGCAACAGTTCGCAACCTGTGGGTTTCGATCCCTTTGGGGTTTGAATGACCCTTTCACAGGGATCACCTGATTCATAACAGTAGCAAAATGACAGTGATGAAGTAGCCACGGAAATAATTTTATGGTTGGGGGGGTCATCACCACATAAGGAACTGTATGAAAGGGCTGCGACATTAGGAAGGTTGAGAACCACTGTTCTTGTGTATCTTTTTAATTTTTTTTTAAAAAAACTATTTTTCTCGACATTCAAGTCTCCCAGAAAAACAGGGGGAGACAACCTTCTCTGAGGTGCTGAGAGCAGGGCAACCCTGGGAGAATTGCTAGCTCAGTAGCAACCCAAGATAAATGGCTTCTTGGAGCCATGCCATTCTGTCAGGGGAAGACACCAACCTCCGGTCACAACCTGCTGCTATGAATCTTGAGTGGGAATCTGTGTGGGGAGATGCATTGTCTGCAGACCGCAATATAATTACTTTCAAGCATTGGCTAGAGTTTCACCACAAATTATGTCTTCCTAAGATTAATGGGCTTCAGAGAATGGAGGCAACGGATATGAACATTGGAAAAGATCCCAATGTTGATGAAGATGTGCTGATACAGGGTATTCCATACTGCTACCCCCCACTCCCCACACACAAAGTTCAAGCAACTCCCCCCCTTCATTTTCTAAGTGTTAACCACTCCTTTGTTTTGTCTTCCATTTCATGTTTCTTGCAGTCTCATGGGGATCTCAGCAGGGACATGCTGGGGCCCTGTTCCACAGATGGTAAAGGGTGATTCCAGGACTAGACACCCAGTAGTGTGGAAGAATGGCTAGGCTGAGTGTTCCTTCTCTTCCAGCGCAGGCTAACAGATGTCCAGAAGAGAGGGGGACTGTGCTATAGCTAACACTATTGATATGTTTAATTAAATAGAAAATGGCTTCCTGTGGCTGTGGCTACAACAACAGAAGCAGATCATCTCATCATTCTGGAGTTTAGAAGTCCATGTTCAGGGAATGCTCTCTCCAGAGGGTTTCAGCAGTGGTTCTCAACCTTCCTAATGCCATGACCCTTCCATACAGTTCCTCATGTTGTGGTGACCCCCAATCATAAAATTATTTTCATTGTTACTTCATCACTGTCATTTTGCTACTCTTATGAATCGGGCAACCCCTATGAAAGGGCTGCTTGACTCCCAAATGGGTCGTGACCCACAGGTTGAGAACCGCTGGTTTAGAGGATGATCTTCTCTAGCCTCTCAGCTTTGCATGACCACAGCTTTCCTCATATCCTCCCATGACCTTCCTCTCTGTACAGTCCGTGTCTCTTTCCTCTAATAGGACAACACTCAGATAAAAAGAACACGCATCCTACTCTCATATGGTTTCATGTTAACCTAACTCATCAGAGCTTCAAAGGCCCTATTTCCAAACAAGGTTATGTTCACAAGGCACCAGAACTTCAACGCACCCGCTTGCAGGATGCAGTTCAGTCCCTAAAAGATGGAGTGCCATTAATATGGGCAGGACATTTGAAATCCTTTTCACTTCCTCAAGAAGTGAGTAGGATGTTCTTACAATTCCCAGATCTGATTAAAGAGTGAGGCACTTCTGGGAATGGCTACCAAGCAGCAGATATGTTGGTTGTTACTTTAAGAGGTCAGGCATTCAAGTCCTTGTGGTATTTTATAGCAAACATCATCATTTCAAAGAAAGGCTACATCTATATGCAAATGCTCTTCTGGGTGTAAAAGAATACCTTTATGTTTTCTCTTTACAGACATATTTGGGGTTTTTAGGGAGGCAGAGGGACTGTATTTACCTATGCTTCCTTTTCTTGATGAGGTTCTCAGACTGTGAACACAGTGTCAGGGAAAATGGATTGAAATGTACAGGGTTCAACTGACTGCTTAATTACCCATCAATCAATCATGCAGGACATGGGGAAAGAAAGAGAAGATTGTAATCCAACCACTTACAGGAGTAACTGTATGCTGTGTGATTAAAGCATAGACTCCCACCCACTGGCCTGCCTGGATGTTCCTGAGGAAGGAAGCATCCTTCCTGTAAAATCAACCAAGGAGTGGATACTCGTGAGTATAGTTCTCAGGGGTGGAGACTGGAGGGCCCAGCAGGGGTGGGAGAGTGTTATCATGCTGGGAGCCCATTTGAATACTCATCAGGAACTCAGAATCAAGTCATAAAATGTGGGATGAAGTAGAGAAACCGAGAATGGCTCGATTGTGCCTTGTGTTTCATCAGTGTGACCGAATCTCATACTACGAAGGAAGGAGTGACAGGCTAGGAAGGGACTGGAAGGAAAAGAGGAGAAAGAGTCCTGGAAGAATAGTCATAAAAGTGAGTGAGCTGTCTGTTGATGCTTTGAGAAATCCAAGAGGAATTACACAGGTATCCACAATAACATTGCTCGAACTGATGAAAATACCAAGTCACTCTCTTCCCTGGGCCCATCTAAATTCATTTTTGAAGATATATTTTTTTTCTCAAGCTATTCAGTGTTCTTATTGGAAATCGTCTTTGTTAGATTAATACTTAGGGGAATAATGAATGATTATGCAACATGGGCATCTTTGTAGATGAAAATGCCTCTGATCAGAGGGCCCTTCAAGGAAAACTTTAGCAGAGCTTCTGTGGTGAAAATTTGGTCGTTATTGCCCTGGGGAAGGGGACACTCTGGTGGACCTGGTGAGTTTCTGCTGTACTGCAGGTGGGGGGTGGGGTGGGGATGAGGAGGTCTTAGAAATGCTCACATGACTCTCCTCCCCCTCTCCCCTCATCACTGCCCTAGGAAGCCCAGCCTTGCACCTGGAGAGCTGCTGTTGGATTTGAACAGACAACTCTTTGGGCTGCAGTCCCGCACACAACCACTAAACCACCAGGACTCAGCTCAGGACTCTCCTTATAAGTTCAATAGATCTCCGGTGAACCTAGTTGGACTAACCCGATACAAAACACTGGGCATCTTAACAGTGAACCTATTTTGAGTTGTGTTTGCTCTCCTTAAATAACATGGATTTTATGAGAGACTTTCTTTGCATAAGTCTCAGAACTTACTTCTTGCTTGGGGTGGACAAGATGAATTATTTGGCACAAGCCCCTACCATTAAGGGGTGCATAGCTTGGAAAACAGAACTTCACGAGTCACTGTTGGACCATCGCCCAGCTTTGAATTTCTGGGAGAGGAAGATACCACTTGGACAAATGTCTTCTTAGAGAGAGAGAGCGCAGCCATGGGGTTGGCTCTGGTGCATGGCAGATATGTACAACACAAAGAAATGCTGCTGAGCCTGTGGCGTCCTTACACTCTCCTCCATGTTCAAGTCCATCATGGCAGCTCCTGTGACAATCTGTCCTACGGAGGGTCTCCCTCATCCTTGCTATACCTCCAGTTAATCTCACATGATGTCTTCTTCACATGACTGATCCCATCTGAGGATGTTCAAAGCCAGTGAGTTGGATGGTGTTTCATCACGATGCAAAGGTTTTCATTCATGATCCTTTTCAGAAGTACATCATCAGGCCTTTCTCTCTAGCCTGTCTTAGTCTGGAAGCCCTGCTGAATCCTATCTGTCATAGATGATGCTTCCAGCATCACAGTGACATCCAAGTCAACACAATGCAACAGCCAGACATAGGGTAGCCTGTCTTCTTACCCAAGCCAAAATTCGATATTAGAAAGTACAGTAAGGATGAAGGGAAAGCCCTTTGGAAAACTCAAACCAAAAATATCCACGTGTATCTATGTCTAAATGACTTCAAAATAGATATAAGTATATAGAAGGGGCCACCTAGGATATTCATTTTATGCTGTTATATTATACTACCAAGTCACTTCTAACTCACAGCTACTGGCAATCAGAGTAGATGTCCTGTAGGTTTTCCTAGGCTGTAAACTTAATGGAAGCAGACTGCTGCCATAGCTTTCTTCTGAGCAGCTGGTGGATCTAACCTGATGTCTGTATGTTCAACGAAGAGTTATGAATCTTCGGCATCCACCTCTTCCATTGTTTGAGGGGCAGACGATGAGCAGGGAAGTCAGTGGACTCTCTCACATCTCTAATGAAGAAAGGGAGGGGAGGAAGCCCAAAGAAGGAGCTCTGTCTGACACCAGGCAGCCTTGCTGTTTGATGGGTGAGGACGCTGAGGGTTGGTTGAAGACCAATGGTCCCTGAGAGAGGGGGTGCCTCCGCTTAGGCAGACACATTCTTCAAGAACCTTCCGCTTCAAGCTTTCTGCTTCTCTCCTTGCAAAAGCAAACAACAAACACACCCACCCTTGGCTTTCCTCCTGGTACCCTCTTTCTGGGAAGAACCCTTGGATTCCCATACAGAAGGTCTTTCCTGCATTCCAGCAGCCTCAGGGGCTTCTCTCCTTCTCTGCCTCTTCTAGCTTGGGGAGTATGCCAGAGCTATTTGCCTATGGGTTTTAGCTCACTCTCCCCCTCCTTTTGGCACATTTAGAGCCTGTCTCCATGAGCAATCGACAGTGGTTTCTTTTTCTTTCACAGGACCAACTTCTTGATGTTCTTCTTCTTTTTTTTAAAGCCCTAACAACTCAGCTATTTCAGAGGCATTTTTATAAATAAGGTCTGAAGTCTCTCCTTAACCCAGCACGGTCTTATCCTCCTAAGATAGGACAGGCCCCCTCTGGGCTAATTCTGACGTCCCTGACCTCGTTAAGGAGAGGAAGAAAGGGAGTTACCTCATGGGTGAAGGGCACCTGAGACCTAGTGGCATCCAGTTACCAGGCAAGATCACAGATCCGGCATTATGCAAGAGGTATCAGTTGAAGGAATAGTTTTCTGCCAAAAAAAAAAAAAAAA
>PVJH01003541.1:0-140341 GCA_004026705.1 Nesogale talazaci
TTAGCGTGTGCTGATGGTGTTGGTGATGGTGATTTGACTTGTTTGTGCTTTCCACATTAAAATCTATGACTTTAGAAGTCCCAAGTCCCCCCTGTAAATACAGGCACAGGTTAGCAATGCTTCTTAGGAAATACTCATCGAGAAAGGCTTTCTAATGACCAAGATTTTAAACCTGTAGGTATCCAGCATCCAGATTTCACATTCTATTGTAGAATTTATTATAAATCTGCATCATTTTGGAATATCAGAGTCTGAGACATGTGATGGTCTCCCAGCCCAGCCCACATGGCTCATGTGAATCATTTCAGGATCTTCTGACAGAACTCGCTCTCTCTGCCTCCTTTGCCTGTCACTTTGCTCTCCAAATGATGCTCATCAGTACAAGGGCGGCCTCATGCCTAGCCAAATCCGCTGTAACTCTCCTTCTGGTTCTAATGTTGGAAGCCAAAACCCTGAATCAGTCTTTATACCATAATGCAAGTGTATACAATGTGAAGGCCGAAATCTCATTTGTTCTGGAGATTTCCATCTCGGCGATGGTCTCCACAGTTTCTTTTCACAACAGGACCCTGCTGTTTAACTTTGGTGGTTTACTCCCGAGTCACCGTCCTTGTAAACAACGGTGAGATCTTGGCAAGTCATCTTCTCTCAGCCCAACTTTCTTCCTCTGTAAAATCAAGGTAGGACGAAATCAGCTGAAATCAGCCTCTGACGTTTTGTGAAAATGAAAGACATGGGTGACTAATGGGCCTGATAAATGTGCTTTGTTAATTACCATGGTTCTTTCTCATGGAGATTCCATGTCCAGTAGAATGAGACATGGACATCCATCATCTTCCTGATTTTTGAAAGGACCGTGCCCATTATAACCACTGCCTGTTTTGATTGCCGGGCTTACCTTTCAGTATGATAGCTCACCAGGTTCTGTCGTCTTGTACATTTGTCTTGCACATTTCTGACACACATAACCAGGTGAGATAATCAGGCCTTTCTTCCTAGTCTTTTTTAGTCTAGAAATTGCTGAAACTGACCCATGACCGTGCTGAAATAGCGGTGGCAGAGCCTCCAGCATTGTAACAACAGACAAGCAGCTATAGTGCAAGAAACGACCAGACAGGTAGAATGCTTAAACGTAGTCACTCTATTAGTGAAAGTTGTTCTTGATTGGTAATTCTGGGACTGATGCCAGTTCCTCTGAAGATGTACCATCCTGACTCTTTCATAGCACCTCAGCTGTTCCTGTGGCTGATATCATCCATGCATTTCAGCCTCATGCTTCACTCTTTGGCTCTAGCAGAAAGGAAGAGGGTAGTTGTGGCACAACAAGTTCCTTATTATGGCCTCACACTGAAAAAAAATAGCTTGAGAGATTTTCCTCCAACATTGTGAGAAGCTATCTTTTCCTTCATTATTTAGAGAAGCAACCCGGACGAGGAGATTCCAGGTAGTTTTTCACCCTTGTGGGTTTGTTTTCCAGGTCAACTGATATTTCTTGGGTTAAGTTTCTATTTATAGTCCTTCATATGGCATGGTGTAATGGTGGTTATGTGTTGGGCAGCTCACTGCACGGTCTGCAGTTCTAGGCCACCTGTCCCTCTGTGAGAGAAAGATGAGCCTTTTTTACTCCCATAAAATGTTCCAATCCCAGAAACCCACAGTGGCAGTTCTATTGTAACTGACAGACTCCCTATGAGTCAGAATGGAGTCAGGTGTTTTTTTGTTTTCTTTTAAATTGACTGACATGTTGAACTCTGAGATGAAGGGGACTCTGCCTGGTAACTGGCAATGATCAGGGTACATAAATGGCTCACGGCATACGAACAGCTGAACTGCAGAGGTGTCAGACCTCTTTGAAGAGAGGGAGTTACTGGCTTCAATCTGGGCTGCCAGCAAAACAGAGCTCTCGGCGAGCCAAGTGGTCCTGAAGATAGTATTCTAGGTATGCACGTGCTATGCCATTCATCAGCTCAGAGATGGGCCTCAGAAAGGCATGATGGCAGAGAGCTGCTGCCTGGAGAGCAGTAGCCAAAGGAGCTGAGCCCACTGGCTATGACCTCACCCGATTAGTGGCAGGGAGGCCGCTGACAGCGGCTTGACAGGTGAGATCTGCTGAGACCGTTGTTACACCCTATGGCTGGGGCCAGTCAAAGGCAGAGAGGCTGACAGCAGAGATCTGACAGCACAGTGCCCAACAGGAGAGAGGCCCCATGACAGAAAGACTCTCCATCTGAGAGGGAAGCTGTTCAGCTGGGAAGCAGCTCCACTGATCACTGGCAGCTTGTATGCTTCCTGACACAGATTCGGTATTGCTTTGGTTCCTTTCAAGTTGGTGCTTTTGCTTAGTTGAAGCCTGACACATCCCGGTTAACCACCTAACTGTGTATCTGGTCCATATTGTGGACTGAATTATACCCTCCCTAATATGGATATCACCTGGGTATGGTTGGAAGCCATAGCCCTTTCACATTGGAGTGATCTCATTTGTGAATGGGTTTATTACACTGAGACTGTCCCAATATAGGATATGCTTTGCTTCAGGTTCTTTGTAGTTATCAAAGGACGGGATCAAACAGAGTTGGGGAAGCTAGATGCCCCAAGACCATCACCCAAACAAGAAGGAACAGAGTTGAACAAAGGAGATAGGAACTTTCCCTTGGTACCAGTACCCTGAATTTCCACTTGCAGTCTTCTGTGGTCTGAAATAAGTACTTTTCTGTTTGATAAAAACCAAGCACTTGCATTCTTTCTGTTATGGCAGCAGGACAAGATAATGAAAACATCTGAGAGTTGTATGTGGCCATCATACAGACTATTGAACCCTTCAGAGAGATGAAAAGTGCTCTTACTTGGGGAAGAGAGCAGCTGGTGTCCAAAATTGTGGAGAATTGTGACAGTAGAGACATCGCTCATCTCTACCTGCTAGAACCAGCTTTGTACTAATCCTGATTTTGATCCCTCATGGATTTAGAAGATTCTTTTGATACTTTACAGCATTCTTGTGGCCTGACTCATGCTTCAAGTCCACATTGTTTTCAGTGAGCACTCTTTGCTGTATTTATGAGCTCCTGAACCATTCGGAATACTTTTCAATTGGTCCTGGATTATGTATTCTTCCCCTCACTGGAAACCACACCTGTCTTTGCCTCATTTCAATGTTGTCTAGTTCCCCCTCCTCCCTCCACTCTCTTTTTAAAAATATATATATTTTAATATTTTATATATTTTTTTAAATATAAAATATTGGGGTATCTTATAACATTCAATACATCATTTGTATCAAGCACCTTTGTACATATCTTGCTATATTCATTTCCAAATATTTTCTACTTGAGCCCTTGATATAAGTTCCTCTTTCGCCCTTTCCTCTAGTTCTTTTTTTTTAATTCCAGCTTCCCATATTTCTCATCTCTCCTCCTCCCCCATGAACCCCTAATAATTTACAAATTGTTATTACCTTTTCATATTGTACACTGTCCACTGTGTCACTTCACCCACCCCTCTGTTGTCTGCACCCCAGGAGGAGGTCATATATAGATCCCTGAAATTAGTTCCCCCTTTCTACACCACCCGACCTCCACCCTCCCAATATCAGCACTCTCCCCACTGGTCCTAAGGAATCATCTATCTTAAATTCCCCATGTTTCAGACTCCAGTGTGCATCCCCTGCTCTAGCTGGATCTGTCTAGTAGAATTGGGATCATGATAGTCGGTGGGAGGAAACATTTGAGAGCCAGAGGAAAGTTGCAAATTTCATTGTTACAACACTGTACCTTGACTGGCTCATCTCCTCACTGCAACCTTCTGTAAGAGGATGTCACTTCATTTATTGATGGACTTTGGGTCCCCAATCTGCTCTCTTTCTTTTTTAAAAATCCTTTTGGGGTTCATGCAACTCTTATCACAATCCATTCATAGGCCCATTGTGTGTCAAGCACTTCTATACATCCACTGCCCTCATCATTCTCATAACATTTGCTTTCTATCTACCCTTATATCAGGTTTTAGACTATGCTTTTATTTGCAAATTGTCTGGCTACATGAATGTATCATTTCCTGGATCACACACGTGAAGCAGGGTATTACAGTGTGATGTTCTGTTTTACCAGATTTCATCTGGGCCTATGCACAGACTCCAGAATCTCAGAGGAGTTGAGAAACAATTTTATCTTTCACATTTATTAGTATAATCCACAGAGTTCCTTGTTACATTTCATAGAACATAATTTAAGAAACTGCTCATAACTTTCAGGCTTTATTGCTATTTCCAACTACTACTGGAGGCTCATGACCTTTACTATCACTAGTCTTCCAGCCTGTTCTGTCCCATTTGCTCTGTGCCCAGTCTTCATCATGTCCTTCAAAGATCACCTGTCCCAGAAGTTTGACTCTCTGAGTGCATTTGCTGTAATGCGATTGCTTGTGTTTGTCTTGCTGAGATTTGCCTTCTTGGGATTTTTCTAAACTCCTTGATCCATTTACCCTTAGTTATTAGAAGCACTGCTCTCTGAGTACAAGGATGCTCTAAGTATTTCCATATCACACACATAATTGGGGCCTCTTACAGCTGTTGTAACATTCAATACATCCCTTGTATCAAGCACACATGTACACATGTTGTCATCCTCATTTCCAAACATTTTCTACTTGAGCCCTTGGTATAAGCTCCCCCCACTCTTTTTTTTTTTAATCATTCCATTGGGGACCCATACAACTCCCATCATGATCAACATACACATGAATTGTATACATCCCACATTTTCACACCTGTTGCCATCATCACCCCCTAAACATCCTCCCTCCATGTAGGCCCCAAGTACCAGCTCCCCATATGTCCACTTCCTCTCCCATCCCTCCCCCATGAACCCTTAATAATTTACACATTGTTATTACTTTTTCATATCTTACTCAGTCGGCTGTGTCCTTTCACCCACTTCTTCACTGTCTATATTCCAGAGAGATCATATGTAGATCCCTGCAATTGGTTACTCCCTTCCACTCTCCCCTCCCTTCACCTTCCCGGTATCACCATACCCATCATTGGTCCCAAAGGGATCATCTGTTCTGAATTCCCCATGTTTCCTACTCCAGTGTACATCCCCTGGTCTAGTCGGGTTTGCAAGGTAGAAAGGTCATGATAGTGGGTGGAAAGAAGCATTTGGGAACTGGAGGAAAGTTGTATACCTCCTTGTTACCACACTGAACCCTGACCGACTCTTCTCCACCCTGCAACCCCTCTGCAAGGGGGTGTGCAGCCTTATATTTTATAATTTTGTTTAGTAATATTTAATTATAAGCCATGTATGGGGTCTTTTTCTAGATGAGTATTTTTATGGGTAATCTTTGTGTCTTAGCTACTTCATCTATGAAAAGAAGATAATAACATATTCACCCGATGGGGCTTATGTATAAAGTAAATGAATTCTATAATTTTCCTTGATTGGGAATTACTTCAACTGCAAGGTCAGCACTTTAAAGCCACCAACAGCTTTGTCAGACAAAGATGAGGCTACTACTCTTGGAAAAAGTTGCTGTCTCGTAAACCCACCCTGATCTATACGTCCACTATGAGTTCATATTGACTCCGTGGCAGTGAGTTTGCTTGGTTTGGGTTTTGTGTATTTCTTGAGTATTACAAAGCAGAAGAGTGGAGGACATAGAAAAAAGGTTACATCAGTCTTGGTTGCAATTGCTGTCATCATCACCATCACCATATTGAGAGGAGACAAATAAAAACAACACCCCAAACCCTCAAGTCTCCATTCTTCCATATGATTTGTAATCCAGTATTGATTCCCCCCACCCCCGATCTAATCACATCCCAATTTACACTTGTCATTTTCACCACGAGCTCATCAAGTGCTCCTTTTCTATCCCTGAGTGCGTCAGTTGAAAGAGAAGATTAAGAAACAAAATAGAATACATCCCTTGTCATTCCAATAGTGGGTAGCCAGGGAGGTGGGGATGATATACATTTTCTCAGTAAGTATAAATGCCTTGAAAAGAAAATAAAGAAGTTTAATGAGGGAGAGCGAATAATAAGGCTGGGTTTACTATTTTGAAGAGAGTACTTAGAGAAGGTTTAAATCTGAAAGAAAATAAAAACCCGACCCAAATGAGGGAATGTTCTGAGAAAGCCAGAACATATCTGTAGGAAATGTATTCTGGGCAGGCAGAAGGATATGTGGGAGGATACTGAGGTGGAGGTACATCTGTCAGGAAACATCATTGCACTCAGTGGAGTTTCGAGTTGAGTTAGGTGTATGCTTGGGTGAGGTGTGGTACAGAAGCACATAAGGCTGGCACTAGATTGTATTTCAGGGTACTTTTGATTTGCAACTATGCAGCATTGGTAGAATAATAGGTTCACTTTTAAAATTATTTTATTTGACAGCTAGTACAATGTGTTGGCTTTCAAAGAACTAAGGAATCAGCACGCCTAGTTTTATCATTGTTGGGTTTTTTGTTATTTACTTTATTTTCATTAACATAAAAACAGTGCTTTCATAAAGTTTCTTCCTAATTATTAAAAAAGAATTCATTTTTGGATATGTTTGAGAACTTTTGTCTTTCTCTGCATATAGATAGAATTAAAGTTAGGAATATACCCTTTAGCAGAAGAAATATGTTCAGTTATTACTAGTATTACTGTTAGTACTGAAATATTGCCCCCCCCTCCAAAAAAAAGATATGTGGTAAATCCTGACATCTATGCTTGTGTAATTATTCCATTTTGGAATGGGTTATCTTTTTGTTGTAATAATGAAGAAGAATTAGTGTTTGGGTATATTTGGAGTTAATCTTTTTTGAACAGATTAGACAGGAAGGGGGAAGAGAGATGCTAAGTCATTTGAAGATAATCTAGGAACAGAAACTTAGAGACAAAAATCCTCATATCATGTAAATCAGAGAGAGAGAGAGAGAGAGAGAGAGAGAGAGAGAACCTCCCTAAATACAGATGGTTTAGGAGTGGAAGAGAAATGGAAGCAGGGAAGGAGTAGGATATGCAAAGTGACATTGAAGAGATTTCAATGAATGAGATGAAACAATATGTTGATTAAAACTGATGGTGTGCAATGTAAACATTGACCCATTTCACAATAGCAAGTTAAAAAAGATATCGTAGCTACTTTCATGATAGCAGCCTTGCATACTTGGCTAACTCAATCAGGAATTCAGCTAAGTGCAGCTTTCCAGAGTTGCTTCTGCTCAGAGTAGATTCACAAGCTTCATAAATGTTACTCTACTTTCTAGAGATCACCTCTCTCAACTACAAGATTATGAAATTTTTGTCTCCTTCATATCAATGATATTTGTTATTTTCTGTATGGAAGAAGAAAAAATGGACACTTCAGGCTTAAAAGAAAGGAGAGAGAGACACCAAGTCCCTAATCCAGAAAGACAGGACAGGACATTCTTGGCCAGGACAATTAACCCGAGCCCTCTCCAGTGTCAGCTGCCATCACCTTACACTTTGAGAATCACATTAAAAAGGACTCTTCTCAGGTCTCTTTCTTTTTCTTTTTTTCCCAATACTTTTACCAGGGAGTCTTACATCTCTTATCACAATCCATACATTCCTCCAGTTTGTCAAGCACATTTGCACATGACTCCATCATCATAATTTTCATAGCATTCTTTTCCTGCTTGAGGCCCTGATATCAGCTCCCCGTTTCTTCTCCTGCCCACCCTCTGTCAAGAACCCTTGATAGGTTGTAGATTATTGTTTCCATATCTTACATTGTCCTCCATCACCCCTCACTCATTTTTCCATTATTTATCTCCGTGGGAGGGGGTTCTAGATTGAACCTTGTGATCGAGTTCCCCTTTATCTCCCCTACCATCCACTAATCCTACTGATATCTCTACTCTCATTGTTGACCCTGAAGGGCTTATATATCCTGAATTCCCTGTGTTGTAGGTTCTTATCTGTAGTAATGTGCATGCGCCGGTCTAATGCAATTTGTAAGGTAAGATTGAGGTCATGATAGTGGGGTGAAGGAAGCACCAAAGAGTTAGAGGAAAGTTGTGTGTTTCAGTGGTGCTATAATGCACCCTGACTGGCTCATGTCTTCCCTATGACCCCTCTGTGAGGGGATGCCCAACTGTCTACAGAAGGGCTTTGGGTCTTTACCCCTTGCTTCGTCCCCTTCACCCCCCACCATTCACCTTGGGTATGATTTTGTTCTGGGTCTTAGATGTCGTATACCTGACCCCATCAATACCTCATGATCACACAACCTGGTATGCTTCTTCCATGTGGCCTTTATGGCTTCTGAACTAGGTAGCCTTTCTTTTTAAGTTTTATATAATTTTTTCACAGCAGTGGTGAGGGTAGGAGTGGTAGTGATATTGTTGGTTATACTGATGGTAGCAGTGCTTATGGAGTGGTAGTGGTTGTGCAAGTGATGATGGCGGTGGTGGTTGTGTGTGCGATGTGAGAGTTCTGATTTTGTGATTGTATAGCCATTGTAGTTGATGACTAGTGTGATAACAGGTGGTTAACTGTTAAAGGTATAGATCAACAGTTCTCAACCTATGGGTCGTGACCCCTTTGGAGTTGCAAAACCCTTTCACTGGAGTCACCTAAGAACATATTTCCCATTGTTGTAGGAACCAAGATGCCACTCTGCCCATCTCCAGGCAGGTCTGCTGACATACAGATACCCCCACATCCAGGAACACCACAACAGGAGGAACTGCATTAAAGGGTTGTGGCATGAGGAAGGTTGAGAACCACTTCTATAGGTGATGTTAATGATAGTGAAGGAGGCATGATCATGAGTGTGGTAGTGGTCATGCAGTGATGGGGATGGTGGTGAATCGAAGGTGATGAAGTTGAGGTGGGAAATGGTAATGATGGAGGGTGTGGGGGTCTTGCTGTTGGTGATGATATGGGGAGTGTGGTGTTGATGGTGACAAGGTGATAATGTTTGGGACTCGTAATGGTCGTGTTCGTGGTGATGACGATGGTGCTAATGAGAGAGGGGTGATGATGGTGTGGTGAATGGGCAGTGATGGTGATGGTGATAGAGGTAGTGAGGGATGAGAGGTACTCAGGTGAAAGCCGGTGGTGAAAGTAGCAGGGGCAGGAGTGGTGGTACTGTTGGTCGGAGAGCAGTGATGGTGACTGTGGTGATGTGGTTCGTACTGGAGGAGATAACAAAAACAATAGTATTGGTGATGATGATGGTCGTGATATGGGGGATTGGTTGTTGTTGGTGGTGGTGGTAGTTCCAGTGGGATAGTGAGGGTAATGTTAGTGGGTGTGGTGGTGATGTGGTGAGTGTAGGGGGAGAATTGGTAATGGGATGTTGGTGACGGGGGTAAGTGGTCATATTGATGGGGATGGAGAGGTGATGATGATGATGATGATGGGGGTGGTGGTGATGATATGGTAAGGTTTGTGGTGTTGGTGATGAAAGGTAGGGAGCTAAGATAAGTTGACAACATGAAAATCAGGTATAATCGCTTGACAAGTGTCTCCTCCACTTCCCATGCCCAGGATGAGCACAGAAAGGTCTGGCTCCTTATAGACTTCTTTAAAATTTGTACTCTGCCTTGACTGGGTCTGACTTGCTGAACATTGGTGTAGAAAAAAGAATCCGTGCCCACTCAGGTTTGATTAGTGCCATCTTTGTCCGTTTTTAGCTTCAAAGGAAGAATGTTTACACATAGGAGATATCTTAGGGGGAAATTAAAAGAAATTGTGAGATTGAACAGGAAGAAAGTATGAGATATTTACAAGCAATCCTGAGCACGCCCTGCAGGGATGCCTCAAGGGATCTACACGTGTCTCCCACTGGTCGCTGTTCCCTGTGCTGCCGCTGATGTTGGCCAAGCTCTTGCCTTCGCTCACTGCTGTCTCCATGAAGTCACCCTTCTCCACTTCCAGGAAGTAGACGCTGGCTCCACCTTACCCCAGAGATAAAGGGGTTTCTTATCTGTTCAGTTCAGTGCTCCATCTCACAAAGTAGGCAATCCCTTTTCACAAAATGAGTATTGCACATTGATCCAAACTTGGCTGCAACCTTTTGAATGATTTTTGGCACATGAGTTACTGCAGGGCAGAAAAGAAGGGCCCGTTGGCAGTGTCTTTACAGATTTTGAGGAAGTGGGGGAGGAAAACGTCAGTTCTTTACATGTAGCATCCATTCAGCCGTGTTTTTCTCCAGGGATAAAGACAGGGTTGTGTTTACAAAGCATCTTCATTTTCTTAGAGAGACATGCTATTTAAACATAGGACACCCATCTTCTAATCATGCAACTGCAAAGAGAAAGTACCCGATTCTTCTCTGTCCCATATTTGGGATCATGCCTCAGTTTTTGGTTTTGCAAGAGATGTCATAGGATTGGTCCTTACCTTGTTTCCAAAAGCAAACTCGTTGTCATCAAGTCATAGTGCTGGGGTAGAGTGGACCTTTCCCTGCAGGTGTCTATGGATGTACATCTTTACAGGAGCAGAAAGCTTCATCCTTCTCCTCTATGGGATGGCTGGTGGGTTCAAGCCAGTGACCTTGTGGTTAGTAAACCCATGTAATTCACTCTGGTACCAGGGCTTCTCATTTTTTGACTTGAAATTATATCAGTGTTGCCCCCTTACTCTAAAACTTATATTGAAGGAATAATCTTTGCAATTGTATACAGTGAATAACAACAGCCATGACAACAATCCTTTTTTGAACTTTTACAAAATGTATAAGCTATTACTTATTTAGTTGAGTAAATGGACACATTTTCTGCCCTGAGGTCCTTCTACATCAGTATTTTTAAGGTCACCACTTATACTGCAATCTTGCAGGGTGGTATCTTATTTTCAGGGCATGACCTGGGAGTTGCCAATTCCTTTCTACTCTGAAATCTGCTCCTTTTGACTCTTCACCTAGCAGACAGCCAGGGGAACACCCCTTTCTTTTTCCCTCTCCTCCTGCCCCCTCACTTGCTGCCAGAACAAGGGCGGGAAGGTGTTCAGAAAGGGGCAGAAAAACTAAATCCATTCGACACTCTTAACAAGGGGTCATGAATATGATACAAGTTGGAGTCCTAAATATGATATTGAATAGGCAATGTATTGACTTACATAAATCAATGTACATTCAACACAATGTACAAAGTGCCCAGAATATTCAAGTTTGCATACTTTTGAAACTTCATGACGGCAATTCTTAGATCAAAATGAAGGTCTCGAGAATGGTCCTTTTGTCAGAAAAGACACTGCTCACCCCAGCGTGGTTCACACTGAACTGCAGCCCTTTGCTGGTATGAATTCCATGCCCACGGAGAGCTCAGAGAGAAACGATATCTGATCAACACAGGGATTTTAATAAGTTCACAAACATACTGTATCTCCACCCCTCCCCCACCCCACATGCCATTCCTGAAGCTGAACTACTCTGTGGAATGTATTCTTAGAATATATGAAAACAAGTTAGTAAGTCTGAAAAAGTCTGTTATACTGGGTCTTCAGTGGTCAGGAAGTCGTGTGTCCCTCACCAGTTTGGTGTCATGTCAAACATGTTCTCTTTGAGCCATATTGCCATCCACACAAAGCCTCCTGGGTATTGTGAGACTTAGCTAGATAATTTCTTTCTTTTCTTTTAGCTAGATAATTTCAAATTGTGTCAGTTATCCAACTGAAACATTCTTTTGGAGTTAATAACATCTTAGAAGTAGGATCTTCAGGTAAAGTGCCAATGCAGATTAGAGGCCTGCTTGATTGTACATGATGGCAATCCACTGTGTCTCCCCACATTACTCAGTAGGTAAAGCCACAGTGCCCAAAGCCACTCCCATCTTTGATCAGTGATTGCTTGAGTATGATAGAAATGCCCTCTCTACAGAGGCATTTTGGGGCCTGGTGAATTGGGGCCTGGTGAGGGGGCCAGAGTATCATTTCCGACTTGTTTGTAGGATGATGGTTTGTGAAAGGCTTCATGTTGTAGCACACATTTGCTTTTCTTTGACCAGAACTTCAGGTGATAAGTGTCTTCCTCACTTGCTTATCCTAACTGCCCTGACCCTCATGGAGTTGAGGCTGACTCATGCTGCCCCAACTGGGCAGGGTGAAATGGCCCCTGCGGGTTTCTGCAACTGTGATTTTACAGGAATAGAAAACTTTGTCTTTGTCCCCCAGAGTATCTGGTCAAGGTATTACTGCTGACCCTGGAATTCACAGCCCAATTCGTAATCACTATGACATCAGGACCCCTCTCTTTACTACAATAACTATTAAAACCATTTCTTCCACCTCCAACCCTCCCCGTCTCCCCAAGAAAGATCCTATGCAGGGAAAAGGCAACATCGATAGTCCATCGTTTACTTGCCATGGCTTCTCCCATCTGATAGAAAAAGAACCTGAAAAAACAACAGGCTCTGCTCAGATAACAATTACTTTCCTGCAGAAAGGAATGGCAGTCGCTTACTCGAACATTGCTATTATTATCTTAAGATGTGCAATGAGAGTAATATATGCTGACTGCCATAGATTAGAAAGCCTAGATAAGAAAGGAGAAGGTAGAGGATGCGCAAAAAAATCTTACTAGCAAATAGAAAAGAAATAGTGACTTCGGGTATTTTCTTCCTCTTTTCTTTCCCTCCCTTATTTTTTCCATATTTTTGTTTACTCCGGGATATGTATCCAGACATGAGCAGTTGGGGGCAAGCGTATTTATGTGCCCATTTCCGTGGTTTCCATACAGAACGTGTGGTACTGACCGCTCTACACCAGGCTCTATCCATGTTCTAAAGGGAGGTGATGACAGCATCAAGAGTTGATAGAGCAGTTAATCAAGTAGGTAACCTGTTGGGGAATCAAATTTTAAAGAGAGATTAATATTGAGATCTTTAGACATGATAAGAATGGGGAGAAGAACTTTCCAGGTAGAGGGCGTCTGAGGGGTGGGGGCGGGGAAGGCCTCTGAGTGGGGAGTAAGCTTGACCTGCTCCTGCCTCTCAAAGACCCTCCAGATGTTATCATGACAGGACACACAAGATATAGAGGCACCACATCAGCACCAAAGTACTTTCTTAGCCATGTTTATTGAACTTGCTATATTGTGAGCATCTTTTCGTGATCAGTATTCCAATGAGTGGAGCCCAATCATTCCGTTGTGGTGGATTTAGACAAGTTAACGAATGTCTTCAAAAGACCCCTGGCAGCATGGTGTTGGGCTACTAATGGCAAAGTCTACCATTCACATGCTCCAGCTGCTTTGCAGCAGAAAGCAGATGCTTTCTACTTTCATAAAGATACAGCCTGGGGAACCTCAGGAGCAGCAAAATTCTGCCCTAGAGGGACCACCTGTGGGTTGGAATTGACTTCATGAGAATGAGTTTGGTAGTTTGTATTGTCTTTTAAATGAATGCCTTCAGACTTAACTTCCAGACTTTTCAATGGAGATGGTTCTAGGCCCTGCCAGATGGAATTCTTGTGAACAAAAAAAACCAGAGAAGGGCTATAAAGTAGGGAAAGGCTTTGCAACGACTCTGATCAGTTTTATGATTGAATATATAACGTCAATAGAATACCCAAGGCCAGGTTCAAGGGAAGCTCTTTAGCAGAAGCAATAGTGCAGGATGCAATAATAAAGCAACAGAATCCACAGTTCTCAAATATATCTTAAAAATGAGTAACATATAACAGAAACTAAAGGAAGGAGCGATTTAAAATCTTCAAGATTTCATGATTCCGTTCAAAACTGTGCAGAGTAGCATGGCACCTGTACAGTTAGTATATTTACATAGATTGTCTGAGATGGCATTCATGACTGCACCCCTTTTCTGGTCTGTGACATTTTTAATTAGATAGATTAAAGATCACCTTTGCATCCATATCAATAGTTATTTGGACATTAGTAGCGGTTTTATCTGGATTGTGAAATAGTAGCCAGCAGTGTTTGAGTTAATTCTAACTTAGAACTGGACATAGTTTTTAGGCTGTGGTCAGATCACCAGGGCTTTCTTACTAAGTTCCTCTGGGTGGGTTTGAACTGCCATGCTTCTGGTTAGTTGTTGAGCTCTTCACTTGTTACACTGCCCAAGAACTCATTGTAAGGAGAAAAGTAAAATACAAATATGCTTAAAATATCCTTTCTTTTTTTTTGTAATGCTCATCACTGAATTTTGTGTCTAAATCTAGCACGGAACTAGACAGAGCATCCCCCATCTTCCTTTTGAACGTTTAGAATAAAATCTACTAGACTAAAATCTCAACACTAATGTGAGTTCCAGTAAGGTGACTGATTGAGTCATTTCAAAATATGCAATTTGCTGCCAAGAAGCTTGGGTTTTAGAGTCTCTGGATGTGCAAGAGATTAAAGTGCTTGCTTGAGAAGAGCAAGGCTGGTCTTTTGTGTCCACCTGGAGGTCGCTCCTATGAAAGACCCTGACGACCTTCTTCTGAAGTCAGTTGCACAGCGCAGTTCTTTTCTGCCGCCCCCAGGGGCACTGTGAGGAGGGGCCCATCCCAGGCAAAGGAGCAATAGGAGAAGTATCGCCTACTGAGTTTTCTTCATCTGTACTAATGAGAAAGCAGTGTCCCCCTTAGGTAATTTGTGGGCTATCAGATCATTCACGTTAGATATGAAAATATTTTTAAACTACCAACAGAAATACTAGCTACCGGTTTTCAAAATCATATAAAGATCTTAGGCTGTGTTTTTAGCTGAGATAAAATATCTACATAGGCAAATATTTTATCCTGGGATGCTTTTGAAAGTAGTCAAGCTATTTTTCCATCATCAGTGGATGATACCAAAAACAAACTCGCTGCCCTGGAGTCCATCCTGACTTACAGTGACCCCCTCTGAGTCTATGAGACCGTAACTGTTTTTGGAGCAGAAAGCTCGGTCTTTTATCCATGGAGCTGCTGCTGGTTTCACACTGGTGATGATGTAAAACACAGACCAAGGTGGAACCACTCGACCACCAGGACTCCCTAGTGACCACACAGGACAGAGCAGCACTGCCCCGGTGGGTTTCTGGGGCTGTGTGTCTTCACTGGAGCAGAACACCTGCTCTGTTCCCCTTTCAGTTGCAGGTGGGCTCCAGCTGCTGACCTTGTGCTTAGCAGCCAAACTTGTAATCCACTACACCACCAGGGACCCCTGCCGGGAAACTAGAAAACTGTAAATGTAACAAAGGGAATGGAAATAACGAGAATGCTGACACATTCTGATATAACAAATGGCACTGGACAATATGTGTAGCCTATTGCAGTTCGTAGCACAACATTTAATCCACTGTTACCAAAGCTTCTAGCTAGAGTCTTTGGAAATCAGAAGAAATTTCTTTTCAGTTTTTGTGGCACTACCTGTCAAACATAACTTCATATCAGATATGTGGACTTCTCTTGCCCATCTTCATACTCCCATGTGCCTTGTGCAGGTTGCATGCTACGTGACTCTCAGATCTTATCTGAGAAGGGTCTTTAGTGCGGCTAGTTGGTCAGGCAAGTTGGAGAGGTTGTATTCCTCAATATGACACAATTAAAAAAAAAAGAAGGTATTGTTCGTTGAGCAGAGTGAAAAGGTAGGTTAAACAGGTAAAAAATATATTTTTTTGTAAAATCGACACAGTCAACTAACCTCTATTCACTTAATTTCATCTTCTCATTAAAGCCCACAGCCTCAAATGATGACTAGAAATATCTTGGTGCTTAACAATGGAAGTTTTCTGAGTTGATGAGTAAGAAGTTACTTGGCATCATTAAATGTGCAGGTGTTGATTTATAAGACCAGTAACTGGGTCATTAAAGACTGCTGTGTTAGCTTCCTGTGGGGAATTGCAGGCACAAAACCTAGGGTTAACCTGGCACCTTTCTATGAGAATCCCTGAGTGCCTCTCTGATGCAAGCACTATGCTTCCATTTATTTCTCCTCCCTGTCAAAGAATACATGAGTAGAGAAGAAGTATGATCACCACTATGGCCTCTGGATATCGGGGAAGGCAAGAAGAGAGAATTTTAAGGGTTTACAATATGCTCTTTCCTCTGTTCTTCAAAGTGAGGGATTCACTTTGTCCAACGAAAAGGCGAACCATGCTTGTAATGGAAACATTTCTGGTAACTACACAAAAAATAAAGTGAAGAAAAACGGGTTAATTTAATTTTAATAATATGTTTAATCTCATTAACTTAGTTTAATCCAATGTATCACTCTACGAAGGAGTCCTGGAGGTTCTGTGGGTTACGGAGGGTGAAACTCACCAGTCAGTCCAAGGGAGAAAGATGAGTCTGTGTGCCTCCCATAAAGATTTTCAGTCTGGACTCTGTGGCCGTGGGTTTGATTTTATATCAACATGGACTCAATTAAAAAAAAATGAGACTTTCATTTGTGCTTGTGTATGTGCATGTTTAGCCTTCACGTCTGACATGAAACCTTCTGCTCGCAGTTCATGTCATTTTAGATGAGCCACGTTTCAAGTGCTCCTTCGTGACATCCATCCAGTGGCTGCCATATTGGCCAGCACAAGTCTATTGCAAGTGTTCTTTCTTGCTGCTGCTGTTACTCATTGCCATGGAGTTGGTTCTGACTCGCAGAGACATGGCCAGCAGCGGGGTAGACCATCACCCAGTCCTGTGCCGTCCTCGTGACGGTTCCGTTGGAGTCCGTTATTGTAGCCGTGTGTCACTCTGGGTGCTGAGAGGCTCTGCCTTCTTTTTTGTTCCCCTCTACCTTAGCAAGCATGAGGCCTTTTCCTAGGACTGATTTCTCCTGGTCCCATAGCCACAATATGTGCATGTATTTTAACCATTATGCGAGCAAGACTCTTACTGGAAGAATAGGCCTTGCTGACGAGAGGCTTCCATTTTAATTTGATGTTGATTTCTCATGGGCGTTGGCTGAGTTACCTAAAGAAGACCCACTAAAAATACACATAAGAACAGTGCTTTTTGTTTTTGTTGTTGTTTTTTTAGACCAAGTCTTACTCATGCTAATCATGGTCCTTAGTGTGTATCGAATTATAGTTTAATTTTCATCGAAAGTTCCACAAAGTAGGAAATATAATGATTTCCCTTAAATGGCTAAAAAAATTATGGTGCAACAATATCTTCAAAAATAAGAATCCCGGGCTGAGCCCCGGTGGCATAGTGCTTGTGCATGGGACTGCGGCCCACTGGGACAGAGGTTCGATTCCAGCAGTGGGGGTGGGCCTCCTACTCCCACCACCGGAGAGCAGTGATGCCCCCCCAAAATAAAATAAAATAAAAAAATAAGAATCCCTGAAAATGATCAATGGATACCAAGCAGAAGAACTAAGGCTCTGCTTTGTATCCAGATATAAAACTAGGAAGTTTACCCCAAGCTCTGCACTGAACCAGAGTGTGCTGGTCGGGGCTCTCCAGAAAGCGCAGGAAGGAGAAAAGAAGACCCAGGAATGTACTTCTGTAATTGTGGAAACTACTAAGTCAAAAAATCCATGGGACAGACAGCAAACTAGAAACTCTTTAGGATTTTTCTATAGTATTATATAGGATCACCATGAGTCAGCATCAATTCGATGACTTTGCGCTGATTTGACTTGAGTATTAGAACCAATTTCTTTGTTTGCAAAGGCTCTTCGGTTTGCTCTATATGCCCTTCAAATGACTACATGAGATATATCCAAGTTACATGAAACTATCTTTACATAAAGTCAACTTAAGGTAAATATTAATCACACTTAAAAATAGCTGCACAGCAACACTGAGATGAGTGTTTTGACCAAACACATAACCATCACAAATACTTTGACAAAATAATAAGAATAATGATAAATTCTAAACATTGTAGAGGAATGGAGGGGCTTGATTACACACAGTCTTATTTTAGCCAGGTTAGATTGAAATTAGATGATTAAGTGCACTTAAAATCATTTAACTTAGTTAAGAACCAATTTTGATACCACTTTTTATAAAGAGCCCTACTTCAAGGTCCTCATTTGAAATTCATTTCTCCTTCTTTTGATCTCCCCAAACAATTTGCACATATCATGATGCATAATAACTTTCCCCTTCATTGTTGTGATAGGTGAGCATGTTTTATCTGTCTTTCCTCTCCAGCTCCTGAGTGTGCCTTATACAAAGTGGCAGTTCAAATCACTGGAAGAGTTGATGGCTAGATGAGAGATAGATAAGTGAAAGAAACATCCTCTTTGCTTCCAAATGAAAGAGGTGTTTTGTAATAAGTTACATTGAGAACAGATTTTGGATAAACTCCTTTGAACATGACAATCATTTGTATCATCATGTGGAAGATTGCTTTCAAAATCCAAGTAGTTCTTTATTTTGGGGGGAGGGGCATCACTGCCCTCTGGTGGTCGTGGGAGCTCCCCAGCCTTGCTTCTGAGAGCTGCTGCTGGATTTGAACCGCCAAGGCAGTGAGACGCAGTCCCGCACTCGACCACTACGCCACCAGGGCTCAGGCCCCAAGTAATTTATTTTAAATATTTAAGATAAATATTACGTAATCTATTATTATCTGCTACCTACATCATAATTAAAAAAAATTTACAAAAATGTTTCTTTGATTATATTCTACCCCACACATCCTCTTGACCCCATCATTTTGGTGAGCTTTGAATATCAGAAGTAATTTTTTCTTCATTCACTGCATGTTCATTGAGTTCTTCGGGGTTCAGTTAAGAGGTTGTATGAAAAGAGCTTAGCCTGGAACTTATATATAAGAACCCCGGCACTTTCTGAAGACTGGAGTGAGAGATGAAGTTGAAAAGAAGTGTTGAGTCAGGAGAAAATGTAAGACTGTGTGAGAGCTTTTAGTCAGATGGGTATTTGGCTCCAGACCCAGTATTGACACCTCATATGCCTCTTTAAACCCTTTCAACTACTGCCTAATGTGTGAGGATGTCATGGTAATACTTGTTTTGTAGGTGTGTCAGGTTGGCAGTAATATGGGAGGCGCACAGCACTTTCATCATCATCAGATGTCCGTGGCTGCGCTGTCACAGACTCACGGTGGCTCCTTGTACACCGCAATGAAACAGTGCCTTGCACTGCCCCATCTCCACTGTCCTTGCTGTGCTGGCGCCCCATCTTGCAGCCACTGCAAGTTTTGGATCTCTCCCATCACATATATGCGTGTGTGCATACACACACATATATCATAGGGGGCTCAACTTTCAGCATTAAGTAGAGTGTCAATGTTCTCTTACCCTGCACATGGTTTCCATTGCCTAACATTTGGAAGTAGAGTGCAAGGCTTTTCTTCATTTTCAGTCATACTTTGGAAGCTCCACTAAACAGGTCCACCATGGATAACACTACAAATCATCAGAGAACAGCTAGCTGACAGATAGAATGTATTCAGAACTCATAAATAACAGGGGCTGCAGTGTTGTTCCTACTTTCATCCTATTGTCACCATTTATCATGATCCATTGCTTCTAGTAAACTACAGACTCATTGGAGAATATAAGACATGCTTTCATGTATGGTGCACATTCACACATACTTCAATATAGGGTGGAATTCTCAGGAAGCATCAGTTTTCCTGGTGTATGACGGTCCTCTCTGACACATTTGAGTCCAGCTGAGGATTGGCACTGACGAGTATGTAGGACACCAGATCCAAGACAACTAAACAGACACAGGAAGTGAGCCAAAGTGACCCGCAGGAACTTGCAGAGCTGCCACTCCAGAGCCGGGTCTAATTGTCAATCATTAAGGCAGAGCTAGAACAGGCAACAGCAATCAGGGCCCAGCAAAAATGGACACGGGGGTCTAGGGTGATGTGGAACTTATCCTAAAACAGATTAAGGATATTAATTCCATGTCTACCACATAAGGAAATATTTTGGTCCAGAGTTTATTTCCTTTAACAGGTGGGCTTTGTTCCAAGTCTTCTTTTCTTCAAATAGGGTTCCTTAAAGATTTATTTCTCTGCTTACTTCCCTTTACTACAGCTTTTATAACTTGATAAAGATACCCATGTTTGAAAAATTAATTAACATGAAAAATTACTTTATAAGCTACACTTGAAGCAGAATGAGCATCAAGTACCATATTAGTGGTGGAATGAATTCATGGGTGTTCAGAGGACACACATGTCTGTTGGCCCAGGTTTAAAGGGCTCCCTATGAGGGAGGAGGCTGATGGACGACTGAAGAATGTTGCAGGGAGTGTCCTTGGTAAAGTGGAGGCTTATAAGGGAGAGGAGAAGCTCTGGTAGCTTAGTGGATTAGTCATTGAGCTAATAAACACATGGTCAGTGGTTCAAACCTACTAGCTACTTTGAGGACAAAAGATAAGGGATTTTATTTCTGTAAAGATTTAAAGTCTTATAAACCCAAATGGATAGTTTTATTCTATCCTACAGAGTCACCATCTGTTGGGGTTAATGTGATGGCATAGGGTTTGTGTGGTAACGAGCCACCAGACCTCACTTTGATAAAGTGTCATCTTCCACTCCCTTGTCTAGACAGAAGTTTCTGCTTTCCAGAGCCATCCTGCAAGCCAACACACAGACCACTGAGGTATCAATCTAGCAGAGACACACACTGAGGTACTCAATCTAAACTGATTTCTGGAGAATTTCTATCTTTATTATACTGCTCAATTGCCCAGACCTTCTCCTCCAGTGACCCTGCTTTATTTCCTACAGACTGGACTAACAAAGCATTGACTATGCTTTAATAAAGGATTTATTGCATTTATCAATTTTATATTAATTTTTAGACATTTTCCTCTACCAACATGATCCATTTTGGAAAGCTAGACGTGAGCTTAAATAAAATGATACCACAGAATCTGTAAGTGTACCCAAAAGAGAATGCTGTGATTACTTTTATAAATATTTCCAAACTTGCAATGTCATAAAATATATTAATATTAGTAAAAACTTAGCTACACTTGAAAGAATATGATATTTCTAGTCTTGTATCTATATAGTCTTGTGAACATCTTTGATTTTTGTCACACATACTTTTTAAAAATACATTTTTTGGTGGCTTTTACATCATCACAATCTATACTTTCATCCAGTGTGTCAAGCACATTTGCATTTACTCCTCCATCATCATCATCATTTTCAAAGCATTCTTTTCCTGCTTGAGGCCCTGATATAAGCTACCCATTTCTTCCTCCTTTCTTCCCTGCCCACCTTCTGTCATGAACCCTTGATAAGTAATAGATTATTATTTCCATATCTTACATTGTCTTCCATCACCCCTCACCCACTTTTCCATTATTCACCTCCGTGGGAGGGGGTTCTAGTTTGATCCTTGTGATTGAGTCCCTCTTTCTATCCCCCACCATCCCCTAATCCTAAAGATATATCCACTCTCATTGTTGACGCTGAGGGGTTTATCTATCCTGGATTCCTTGTGTTATGGTTCTTATCTTTAGTAATGTGTATGTTCTGGTCAAATCTAATTTGTAAAATAGGATTGAGATCATGATAGTGGGGTGAAGGAAGCACCAAAGAGCTAGAGGAAAGTTGTGTGTTTCAATGGTGCTATAATGCACCCTGACTGGCTCATCTTTTCCCTGTGACTCCTCTGTGAGGGTATGTCCAATTTTCTACAGATGGGTGTTGGATCTCCATTCTATGCTGCCCCACATACCACCCCACACCTCGTCATTCATTCTGGGTGTGATTTTGTTCTGGGTCCTAGATACTTGATCCCTGGCTAGTGTGCTTTTTCAATGTGGGCTTTGTTGCTTCTCAGCTAGATGGCCGCTTATTCATCTTTAAGTTTTTAGGACCCCAGACACTATATATTTCGTTAGCCAGGCAGCATCAGTTTTCTTCACCACATTTACTTATTTACACCTTTTGTCTTCAGCGATGGTGTTGGGAAGATGAGCATCTCAGAATGCCAGATTGTTAGAACAAAGTGTTCTTGGTTACACGTATTCTTGACATCTTTTTCTTCAAGTTGCATAGAACTTCATTGTATAAAAGAACATAATTCTTTTCTTTATTCCTATATGTATTCCTTCTAGGGTTTTTCTGGTAGATTAATATAAGGATACAGATATTCTTTACACTCATTAATAATTACTAAAAAGGATGAATTTAGAAGAACTCATATTTTCTGGTCCAATGGGATGCATACACAGCTTAAGAACTGTATGATATGTATGTAATGCTCAATTCTTTAATGAAGATTTCTTTCCAGTGGCAATATTTCAGAATGTCTGTTGAATCCCTATCCACACTCAAAAAAGCAAATCCACATTCACTGCCATTGAATCGATTCTGACTTCCCATGATGCTATAAGGCAAGGTGGAAGTGACTATTCAGGGAATTAGTAATCCCCATCTTCCTTCTCCTTCACAGATGTTGGTTTCCAGCTTTTGACCTTGAGAATGGCAACCCAACACACAACTACTATGCCAACCGGTCTCCTCAATACTCAGTGTTCCTAAAACTGCATGGAAAGAAAATGAAATAGCATTATAGTAGCATAGTAATTTTCATGAACCTAATTAGTAATGACTCTTACATTTTTCTTGTGTTCATTTTTATACTCCTTATTTGTATTTTTAAATATGATTTTTTTCATATAAATTCTATGCTATTTTTGGAGATGTTTATATTTTTAAATATGATTTTTTTCATATAAATTCTATGCCTATTTTGTATCTGAGATTAGGTATTTCTTAATATATTTTAAGGACATTAATTCCTTGTTTACCACAAATGCCAAATATTTTAGTTTAGATAGTATTTCTTTAATATTTGGATCCGCCACCACCATCATGCGCATGCACGTGCGCACATACATACACACACACACACACACACACACATCTTTTTAACTTTTCCTTACATGGCTTGTGGGTTTGTGACTGGCTCAGAAATTCCCTCTCCACTCCAAAATTATTTAAGCAAATATCTATACTTTAGTGTAGTTCTTGTACTTTTATTTTAAACTTTAATGTTTCTTAATATTTTTGAGAATAAAATATCCAATGTACAACTGACTTTATCATCATCTGTTTGTGGTATGTATCATAACATTGAGTTTTGAGTATTTTATTAGAACATTTCATAACTTTCAAAGTGCTCTGGCTATTTTACTACATAACCACATGAAATTTAAAATTGTTTGTTACATACAAACATACAAAATTTGAAATTGTTAATATAACCAAGCAAGTCCTAGTGGGTCTTTTATGTGGGATGATAGCTCGAAAAATTTGAGATTTTTACAAAGCCTTTTCCAGTTTCTCACCATCTAGCAACATGTGCAGCTCCCCCTGCTTTTCAGCCCCTCTGTAAAAAACTGTGCACTTTCCTTCATTAAAAAAGTCATTGTGAAACATATCGCTCAGTGGATGTGCATTGGTATCCTTTTCTAATTACTGGTTACATGGATGCCACAGATCACGGTGTGGTATCAAGAAAGGTCCTCATTATGATTATTTTACTAAACATTTCTAATTAGAAATAAAGGTTGAAATCATCCAAGGCTCTTTTTGTCAGATATTAGGGATTTTGCAATGTGATTATATTGAAACTTTCATTTTTGCACATTTGCATCTTAATGATTACATGATTCTTACTGATTGGATGATATTTAGGATTTGGTATATTTATCCATATGAAAAATGGTGTCTTATCTCTAGCTTTTTATTTTGTAATGTCTTGGAGTCAGTTGATGTCAAATTCTTGTTCACTTTGCCCTTTTCAGTATGGCAGAATGCAAGTTTGAAAGACTGTGCCAATGAGCTGGTTTTAAAATAGTAATTCTTAACGAATATAAAAAATAGTAATTCTTAGAAAATATGTCTAATTTTATTCTGCTTTACTGAAAATAATGACCTAGTATCTTATGTTATAAATTTTATGTATACGGCTAAAAAATAGTTCCAGATGCAGAGTGAGCAGTCACAGTAGATGTCACATAAATCAATGAGTCTATACATGTTTATTTTATATGTTTGACATATTTCATAATAAAATTATTTTTAATGATAAAAAGTCTTACCAATTGTTTTCAATCATTACTGATCCACTTGAGTTTCTTCCTGTGGGAAACCATTTTGGCGATTTATATATTATTAGGAGGTAACACATTTTATCAACATTTTATTGTGCTTAAGTGAACAATTTTATCAAGTGCCCTGTGGTTAATGCATTGCATAGATCTTTTATCTCATTTAATGATCTCAGAAATTTAAAATTTCAAAATGAAATCATGTTTCTAAAATATACCCCCGATCACATTAGCAATCATGCACATTCTTGGCTTCTTAGGTCAAGTTTCATGTTTCTCCTGAGCCAGGCAACACACATTACAGACTGACTCCAGCCTCCCTTTCAAACCTGCGCTGCAGCCATATAGCCTCCCCATGTTTTCCACACTCCCAAGGGTTCTGGAAACGCTGTGTCTTCTACTGCTGGGCTTAAGACACCATAGTTATTCACTTAGATGCCTACAGAGTGTTACTTGTGTTTAGCCTCCTACACATTCTTCCTGGCCTCTGTCCCCGTGTCTCCTTTGTATCTCACAGCATGTTGCTCAGCCTGTGCTATTGCCTTAGTTCTACTGTACTCGGTCTACATATTTCAAATCTCTACCCAGTGCATCCATTAACCGGCTTAGTCAGTAGAGTTCCCTGACCCCAGAGGCCGGTCTTCGTGGGGGGAATGGATGATGGAGGAGCCTGTGCACTTGCTTTGGACTTGCAGTCTCATCATGTATCCCTGGCACTGAGCAGAAAGTAGATGCCGGACTATGGAGTGGGCATGAAAATATGGAGCTCACTTTGTACTGGAGGGAAATGGAAGCTAACTTTGGGTCAATATAATTCCTTACCGTCTGTGGTTGGAAATGCGTAGGGCTGATACCGAGCACAGGAGGCAGAAGTTAGGCACATGAGTGATGGGGATACAGTCAGTTTATTTATTCTGGCGGTTACCACAGGAGCGTGTGTGTGTGTGTGTGTGTGTGTGTGTCCCAACACATAATTTAAAACAAATGGTGTCTGTTTCATGTTTTAAAAAAAGGATATCCCTAAGACGCTTTCCCATCATATCTAAATCATTTTAATTATATATATGTATATTTTATGTAGTGTCATCAAAATAACTAAAGCAAAAATCAGCTGTGTAGACAGAAAATGTATTCCGGAAGGAGTGTTTTCTCTCTTCTGCCCCTGGTGGTCTACCTTGAGATTACAGACTGTTTTATAGGTTCTTCCTGGGGGTGCTGAGTTTTCTTGAAAGCCTGAGCAACAAACATCGAGGGGCACATTTGAGTGGAAGTAGCCCACAGAGTGACAGTCGAACTGGTATCATTAAGAGTCATCCACATGCTGTTTGAAGATGCAGGCCTGTCACGGATCCTTCTTAGGTGGGTGACTATGTCTGCGTTAGTGCTCTGTTATTTGTGTGTGTGTGCCTGTGTGTTTTCCTACATGAGACTTTTCTTCTTGGTGAGGAGAATGCATTGATGTATTTGAAGTACTTCTATTGAATGGCTTATCTATTTAATTAATTCCCTTCTGTAGCTCATGTAAATGTGTTGGGCTGTGGGGAAAGGATGGTGTTTGTTACATTTGCATACTATATATTTGCAAGTGAAAGACAAAATCAAGGACTAAAGAGAGTGGGGGAATCCTTTCTGGTGTCAAGCTTCCTTCCAATTTAATGTTCTTGGCATTCAATTCACAACTATTTAAAGAAATTGTTTCATTTGACTACTGTGAGGTTTCATCCTGAATATATTGAAGAACTCAGTGAGTTTTCCTGAATAAACTCCATTTAGCTAATTCTCATAAATCATCATTATCATCAATATCAGTTATCATTAATTATACTGGTACATATATAGAAGATTATGTTAAAAAGCTGCCTTAAGAAGTATGCAGACAATCTGAAAAGCTACTTGACTGGCATGATAGAAAAGGAATTTAGGGACCTCTCGCTTAGAATAACTTTCATCATTATGTTTAAAAGAATATAGGATGTGGACAAACATCTAGAAAGGAGAATTCCGCTTGATTGCACATGGTGATTTAATAATTCCTATATTTATTGCTGCTATGGTGGTATCTGGTATTATGTGGGTAGGCAATAGATGTGTATGGAATTAGATCTGATCACCAATAACTGATTATAATGTCATACTCCAGGTATGTTTGTAAATACCAACACATGAAATTGTGTTTGCAAATATGAAGTGCAAATTGGTATTACTTACCTGACCCTTTCTGGAAGAAGTAAATACACCTTCTGGACTAGAATTGCTGAATGATTCTTTAAATGGTGAGGTGTTTAATAGATATTAATTAGTGCGAAACCTTTTTACTTTTGGAGGATCTTTTTTTCATAAGAGAAATGCTTGTGATTGAAAGACAGAACCCTTTGCTTCATGTTTTATTATTTGTGAAGAAAGGGACTTTGATTTCCTACCAGTGAGCTTTTATAAAAGGACCTGAGCAGATTGAGTGCTGATTAAACATTAGAGTGAGATGAAGATTCTTTTGTATAGCTTTCTTCAAAATGGTGGAAATGCCAAAATTATAGAGATTTTAGGAGTGTTATCAGCTGGAAGAATGACGCAACTCACCATTGTACCATTACAATCAAGATTGTGATATAAATACCATTTCCCTACTATTTTATGTATGTTGCAAAAAAAATTATAGCAACAAAGCTTATAATGCAAACTTGGGGGAGTAGAATATTGGGTTATTTTTAGATATTTTTCTACATAATTGACAGCTCACAAAAAAATAAACTAATATCAAACTAATATCAAATAAACTAATATCAAGGCAAAAAGTGTCACTACTAGAGTTCCATTTCATCCCTGTATGTATTTTCTCTGATAAGAAAAGTGATGGTCTTAAAGATTTGAAGGTAAACAAGCAGCCATCTAGCTCAGAAGCAACAAAGCCCACATGGAAGTTGCACACCAGCCTGTGTGCTTCCCTATATGAGTCTTTTCTTCTTAGATTGCTGCTGTTCCTAGGATCAAAGGTCTGCCTATAGAAGATAGAAGATGGTGACCAGAACGCATTAGCATATTTGAAGTGCTTTCATTGAATCACTTATCTTTTTAATTAATCCCCTTCTGTAGCTCGGGTAAGTGTGTTGGACTGTGGGGCAAGGATGATGTTTGTTACATTTGCATAGTATAGATTTGTGATTGTGTGGTGGCTAAGGGATCCCGTATCAGGCATTGTGTTAGTCTGGAAAAGTAGAGAAACAAATTCATAAACGTGCAGATGTACGTAAGAGAGAATTTTATAGGAAAGATAATTATACATTAAGAAAGCATTCCAACTCAAACCAGTTCAAGCCCTCAAATCTGATATTAGTTTATATGTCCAATACCAGTCTGTAAAATCTTCTTCGGACTGACAAAGCACATGCAATGACACCGAATGGAAGGAAGATGGATAAAATGCCTTTGGATCCAGTGGCATTGTAAACATCTAGTGCGAGCAGGGGTCTCCAAGTAGCTCCTCCAGCTTCAGAATTCTGATTTCATTCATGTGGCTTGTCTGGCTCAGGGCACTAGGGTGGTTCCACGTGACTTCTCTTCAGGGATGTCTCACAGGAAGTCAGCTTTGTCAGTAGAGAGTCTCTAAGCGAGTGTTGTCAACAGAAAGCCCCCAAGGAAGTGAATGAAAGGGACAGTGTCTTCCCTTTCAAGAAGGGATTATCACAGTTCCCAGAATTCTCAGAAGGCCACACCCACACAGAGGTCTCTTTGACTATCTCCAGATTGACAGACTAGACTCCACCCCTACACTCTGGATCTTCAAATTGCCACCTGACTAAGTGGCATTAAGGAACAAAGCACCATATCATTGTGAATGAGGGGGATTGGGGACCCAAACCCATCTGTAGGCAGCAAGATATTCTCTTAACAGAAGGGTCCAGGGGATGAGACAAGCCAGTCAGGGTGCAGTGTAGGAATGATGAAACATACAACTTTCCTCTTGTTCTTAAATGCTTCCTCCCCCCAACTATCATGATCCCAATTCTACCTTACAAATCCAGCTATAGGTACCAGTGTATATTCTCTGATCTAGCTGGATTTGTAAGGTAGAATTGGGATCATGACAGATGATCCCTTCGGGACCAGGGGTGAGAGTGGTGATATTGGGAGTGTCAAGGGAAGGTAGGGTAGAAAGGGGGAAATGAAACCAATTACAAGGATATACATATAACCTCTTCTCTGGGGAATGGAAAACAAAAAAGTGGTGAAGAGAGACATTGGACAGTGTAAGATATGACAAAATAGTGGTAATTTATGAATTATCAAGGTTCATTAGGGGAAGCGGGGAGGGAGGGGAAAAGCGAGGAGCTGATACCAAGGGCTCAAATAGAAAGCAAATATTTTGAGAATGATGGCCACAAATGTACAAATGTGCTTGACACAATGGATGTATGTATGGATTGTGATAAGAGTTGTATAAGCCCCCAATAAAAAGATTTTAAGTGTTTAAACATATGTCTGTGATCAGTGGTTGGCTTCAGACAAGTTCTCTCAGTAAGATATCTGGCATTATCTCATTATAGGCACTTCTTAAGGACAGGTCCTGTTAAAACAGGGATTACCTAGGGGGGGCTTGTGATAGGGAAGGGAGGCGGTAAAGGGGAGCAGTTGTTAAGGAGTTCAAGAAGAAAGGAAATGTTTTGAAATCAATTATGATCACAATTGTACAACACTGCTTGATATACTTGAACTTTGGAATGTTATAATAGCTGTAAGAACTCCCAGTAAAATTTTTTTAAAGATAGAAGGAAAACAACAACAATGCAGTGGCTTCTCAAGAGATCTGCTGGGCCACTTAAATTCAAGGTACAGGGGTCAGTTCCATAGACTATGACACCTATTAAAAGAAATGTTTCTTAGATTCCCGAGGGATAATTGCACAAGGTTATCTTGGCCCCAGGAATGGTTTTCCATCACAAGCATGTACTTGCTCATTCTTTGATGTAGCAAGGACTATGTTTGAAAAATTGGGGGTGGCGTGGTGGGGGTAACCTTATCCCATCTGCCCTATAGCCCTGATCTTGCCATTTCAGATGTCTTTTTTCCTCTCTAGTCTCAAAGATCATTCAAAAGGGACATTGTTTGAGTTCTCTAAGGACATAAAACTTGCCATTTTGCCACATATACATTCATCAAAGAGCAAAAAGTTCTTTGGGGGAAAGTTCGGAGAGGGGGGAAGCATCTCCTTCAGAAGTACATAGATCTAGAGGGGGGGGTATGTGGCAGGATAATAGCTTCATGTTTTTGTTGGTATTTTATTTAATAAATACTTCTTTTTGGGGGGAGGGCATCACTGCCCTCTGGTGGGTGGGGGAGGCCCAGCCTTGCTCCTGGAGAGCTGCTGTTGGATTTGGACGCCACGCCAGTGGACCACAGTCCCGCACTCAACCACTGTGCCACCGGGGCTCAGCCCTTCATAAATACGTAGCAATACATTTCACTTCCTGTTCCATAATTTTCCATTTTTTACTTAAGAATCTTGCTAATTTTCACAGATCTAGGGGATTTATGTACATGACAGTTGTTTGTTTTCATCACTCATCAACACACCTTATTTTGTGTTTTGGATTTCATAAACTTGCTTCCAAATCTTTTGTTGTTTTACTCTTCCTTGCTAACTCGACCCATTAATTAGTTACCAAAGTCAATGTCTGAAAAAACAAAACAAAACCTGACTTATGAGCCAGTCTTGGTCCCAGACAGTGGAGAAACAATAGTCCAGGAAACATTGGAGCCTCCGGTTTTCTCTTCAGCTACAGCCCTGCTCTGTCACCTACTTGTGCTGTGACCTTCGGCAAGGTTTGAACTGCTCTGAATCTCAGTGTAAGTACAGAGAGATAATAATATTGACCCACACAGGGATTGTGAGCCCTTAATAAGATAAACTGCATTAAAGGGCCTAATGGGCTTTGGATTTTATAGCATTGCTTGTGGCAACAATATTGAAACCTAACTATTTCAAAATAAAACTAACCAAAGAGATTAAAATCGGTGATTAGGTAACTATTCTGACTCTTAGTCAAAGAGATAAAAGTAAATTACTAGGAACTTTTCGGATTACATGCAGTTTTTTTTCAAGTGCTATTTTAACACCTTTGTTTTATTCTGGCTATGACCCAAGCTTATCCCCCAACATCAATCTAGAAGTGCTTAGAAACCAGTTCTCAAAGTACCCTCTTTTTTCCTTTTTGCCTTATTTATGTTCATTAATCAAATTCTTAATATCCTGTCTTTAGTTATTTTTATGCTTCACAAAAAGTGGACTAAGTAAATCTACCTTTTAAGCTCAGAGAGCTTCTGTGTTCTCTTAAAATGAACACACACTTCTCAAAGTTGGTCGGTATGGTCTTTGGGGTTCGGACCCATTTGCATCCTATAGAGTGTTTCCTGGTTATTATAGAAAGCAAAACCACCTTGGCTACTGGTAAATTCCAATGGCTTTCTTTCAGAAACAAAGACCAATCAAGTTTTTACATTAATTTCCCCCCAATACCATCAGTGTAGTTTAAATGTTCTGCCCATTTGCCCATTCAATACCCAATACCAAACATATTGCTTATCCAGGAGAGCCCAATGTGCCTGTGGGTTCTCCAGGCTGTAAATCTTTAAAGAAGCCAACTGCGCAGTCTTGATCTCACAGAGTAGGTGGTGGGTTGAAAATGGCCACTTCTTCGTTAGCAGACCAATGCTTAACCCTCCTGTCACCAACACTACCTTTCCCCATAGTTCTGTAAAGTCTCCAGGCAGTTTTAATGGGAATCCACAAGGGTTGAGGCAGCACCATTATGGTAGTACAAATCTCAATATTTTGCCAGGAAATAGATACGGTAAGTGCTTTTTGACATAGGGATTGCCATGACGGGCTCAAACATACCTAAGATGTTGGGCCCAATGTTCTTTCATGCTGTTCTTCATGATTACTAGGCTTAATAATAAGATAGGTAAATGCAAGGCAAATCATTTAGTAGTGTGTTTTATAGCACAACTCACAACCTGATAATTATTGGATTACCTCGTCCTCAAATTATAATTATGGGATAGCAAAATATATGACTTTTTTCTAATCTAGCAAAAAAGACTGATAAGGAAAATGATTAAACAATTGCTGAGTTGGTAAAGAGATCCCAACTTTACCATCAACAATCTAGCTGACTGAGGCCATTTAGAATCAGTGGGAGTCAGAATTGACTCCGTGGCAGTTTTTTGCTGATTTTTTAAAAATTCCAGATATGAATTAGTGCTTTAAATTTGCATACCTTTTGAACCAGTACTCCATATTTAAGAATTATGGAAATAAATGTTTATTCTGGCATTGTATGCAGTGGCAAAGAAAATTCGCAGATATGCTACATATTTACCAATGGGTAAATGGTGCAATTCTAAGACGGACCATTAGATTGTAATTTGAGAAACGTATTGGTTCAGTGATCGAAGAGCTTACCTGCCGAGCTAGTTCATTCCAGCCAGTGACTCTGTAAGAGAAAGAGGTGGCTGTCTGTCTCCATCAAGTCTGTCAGCCTGGGAAATCATGTGGGGCAATTCTTCTTTGTCTCATGGGGTTTCTATGAGTCAGAATAAATCTAGTGGCAATAGGTGTTTTGGATATTATAATTTAAAAACAAATATATCTGTGTATGAGATAAATTATATTGTCAAAGAGCAATAAATGCCCACCCAGTTAAAGTAAAATCAATTTATTGAAGGAAAAGAGATGACTTCTTTGCATCCCACAGTGTGAAAGCCAGCACATCAAAATGGTGGAACTCTGGGGACATTTTATCAGGGGACATTTTATCAAAGGACCTGAATCTGAACATTACTAAACTAGTCACTAAAAATGTGGATTACTGCAAGGTGGGACTTCCCATAGTGGGAGTTCTTGGGATCCCTAGAAAACCTCTGTGACAGGAGTTTATAAGGAAGGACTTCTTGTGGTTGGAGCATGTAAGGTGATCATAAGTACAATGTGCCTTTTGTAGACTGATTGCCACATAGCATTTGCAAGGATATGTGACTCTCAGTGGACTCACCCTCTACTCAGTCATGTCATCATCATTGGACATGAGATTTCTGATGCACACTTGAATGTGAGACTGGATAGAGAGTAGTGCCAAGGCCTCTTCTTTGTCCTTGTTTTTACATCCTTAACTTTATCACAAAGGACAAGCATCTTCATCGCTTCATGATTATGTTTGCACAGAAGAGGGCTGTTGCTATGGTGATCACAGGATGAACAAAAAGGATTTGAACCCAGACCTCAAGCCAGTTGTTTAAGACTACCACACCCTTTAGTTTTAAACGCTTACGAAGGAAATAACTTAAAGAATTATTGGTAGTACATGATAGTATTTTTGTAGACATAAACTAACTTTCATTCACTCTAATCAATTTTTTTTGCCATGTATACATGTTATTCAGTATTTTGGCTACTGTCTCAGTTGACAGGGACTAAGCAGTTTACAGTGATATATGATAAAGGACATTTTGCTTTTATTTTACCAGTCTTTCATTACTTTTGGAGCATTTAGAATCAATTCTTACTGTATTAAAATGTAAATAACGGGAAGAAAATAGAAAAGTTCCTAGCTCATAAAACTTATATGATCTTTTATATGGATATTTTATCAGGAGTATACTAATGATATCCCTCACAGAACTTTCAGTTTTGTGTATAAACTTATTTCCCATCGGCTCATTTCGTCAATGTTACTGAAGTTGTTCCTGTATTGAAGAGACTAGAAGTGAGATTTCTCTGAAATTGACTTTTATTGTGTTATTAGTCATGAAAATTAATATTATTTTGAGAAACACTTATGGAAATGGCAGGATATCCAATTAAAATGATGAAGAGTGGGCTATATTTTGTGTTCAATTCCATTTCCAAGTGCGAAGAGGGCATTTTCACATGGCATGATGGGAGCCAGCACCATTCAATAGGCTCATGTTTGAGACAGTTTTTTCCCTGTGATCATGCTTTCTCCTCTCAAGACTGAAAGGCCTTTGCTGTAGTCCCTTCTGATAAGATGTCCATTTCTAGGACCAGGGGTGAGGCTGGGCACTCATTGGAGCCTGAGCCTCTTCTAGCCTCCATCCCATGTTTCTGAATCATGTGCAGGTGGAATCAACTAAGGCAATTCCCAGATAATGTGGTTAATGGAACCTCTAGCCATACTGAGATTGTAAAAATCCAGTTGCAGGGTTTGAGACCTATGTCTTTTGCTGAACCCATTTCAAGAGAACGGTAAAAAAAAAAATTAATTATCTATTAATACTAGACTCTGTGATGACCAGGTCAAAGGTTTTTAAATTTTTTATTTATTTTTCTACATTTTTCTTAGACACTTTATAATTTCCACTGAGCTCCAAAATTGTGGCCCTTGGGGAAGAGGTCAGTGAGAACAAATTCAGCTGTACTCATATTTCCCTGAGTCCTTAGGCAGACATGGTAGGACTCAACAGTGCTGTATGGGACCAACGAGTCCACTGTCCAGGATGAAGGCACTAAGGGTCTTGCTAGAACCAAACTGGGAAGTCAGAGGTGGAAGACTGCACACTATCCCTGGGCTCCAGAAAAATGGCTCAAGAGCCCAGTAGCACACACAACTTGGCAACGTGCCCTATCTCTTGCAAACCATTCCCAACTGTAATTTCTACCCCACCCTGCCTACTCCTTCATTTCCACCTTTATATTTTTTCACACCTTGAACCCTAACACCATATCTGAGACCAACCATAATAAAAAGTCTTCCTATCTTTTTTCTCAGTAGAACAGAAGTGTGTGCTAACCTGAGAACTGGAGGTCCCGTACTCATTGCTCTTGAGGCAATGCTGACTTATAATGACTTTTCAGGACAGAATTGAATGGCCCCATCAGCTTTCCAAGTCTCTAAGTCTTTATATATAACCTAAAAAGCACCGCGTCTTTCTCTCATGGTGAGGTGTGTAGTTAACCACCAAGTGGTTGACTGTGCTGCCACGCCTCCTGTTCCCATGGAGTGGAGGAAGGGAGGAGGAAAATGCACTTACTGGTTCAGTAGAGAGGACACTTTTGAATTCTATTTTTTCACGAAAAGCAATAAAGAAAGCAGTTACATCTCCAGGTAGCTTACTGTTTTACGCATGTAATAAATTATTTTTACATCATTTTGGAAGGGCCACTTCAAAAACTAGTTCTGAATTTATTTTTGAAAATAAAGTTAAGGTAGCATAATAAATTTTATGGAATTAGCTTGAGTGATCTCTATTCGTGCATCAAAACTTACTCTGAAATAGACTCTGAAGATTGTATGACCTATCATCTTTCCGTCTTAAATATTTCAATTCCCTTTAGGCCAGTGGTTCTTAACCTGTGAGCTGCACTCCGTTTGGGAGTCAAATGACCCTTTCACAGGGGACCCCTGATTCATAACAGTAGCAAAATTACAGTTCTGAAGAACCAACAAAAATAATTTTATGGTTGGGGGGGGCCACTGCAACATGAGGAACTGTATCATAGGGTTGTGGTATTAGGAAAGTTGAGAACCACTGCTTTAGGCAAACACCATGTAAGAAAACATTTATCATTCCTCAAATTGATGTTACTGACCCCTTTCCAGTTGTTTTCTCAATGTTGTTTTCAAACCAGTGGGTTTCGATTACTTGGAGTCTCCATCCACATAGCTTGGTGTATCTGAGCATTTATAGAGACTCCAGCCATAATGAAACAGAAACCAGAAGGCTGGGCTAAATTCAGCACAACAGTATATCCACCACATAACCACCACTGGCTAGACTCCTTCAGATTCATAATCTTATTTAATCACAGTTTGATGTAAATACTTAGACCCATGAGGGAGAGGAGAGTGGGGGAGTGAAGGAATAAAAATGTGGAGCTGATACCAAGGACTCGAGTAGAAAACAAATGTTTTGAGAATGAGGAGGGCAGCAAATGTATAACTGTGCTTGGCATACAAGGGTGTACGTATGGATTGTGATAAGCATTGTACAAGTCCCCAATAAAATGATTAAAAAATACTTATACCCGAGTTTTAAACGTTAACAAACTGGTGTTAAGGATATATTACGTTTAGTAATTGTATGGTCAGTGATAGACACAGGTTCAATTATGATGAGCTATCACACTCCTTCTACAATATTATGTAATGCTCTAGCCATCATCTACTTTCAGATACTATTCAGTTCTCAGTCTGTAACAGCTTCCAAGGTATTGTTGTAATGGTTACTGTATCAGAGTACATACATGCAAATACATACACATGCTTAGCAAATTATTTAAGGTACAACTAAATGGTAGATTATTTCTCAACAAAACCCATTTTTACTGAGAACCATCTATGTGTAAAGACCTTGCTAGAAATGAGGCTAATAAGTGAATTACACTCATTATTTCATTCACGCAAAGGCAAAAAGGACAGAAAAGGCAGTGGTTCCCCTTGTTCTCCAGTGTTTCTTGGTGAGAGTGCTACACATAGTGACAGACTCATTTCACTTTCTGAAAGACTCTAACTTGGGAAATAACAAGATTCTTTTCCTTCTATTAGAAATACTGTGCGTTGCTCTTGTTTTCATCCATTTGATCTGATTAAAACATTTTTTCGTTAACCTTCTGGTATGGACCTCAAATGATCATGCCATCCGGATCCCCAATTCAGAAGTTGCCATGCATTTGTGAGCACTTGCAACAACTAATAACCAGGTTCAATGACAGTGATACAGTTTCAGCAGGTACTGTAATTGCAGATTATACTCTTCGTGGTTTCTTCTTTGTGGGAATCGTAAGTGTATGAAATCTTGAATCAACATTTCCTTTTCTGTTGCATAAACAGTGCTGAAAGCTTAATGATCAGCTGGAGAAGAGGCGTAATGAATAGTTGCAGAATTGTTCATTAAACACCGTGGTGGTTCTTTCTTTGCCATCACTTCGTCTGCACTTGAATTTTGCATTTTCCTCTAGTTCTGTCATTCTCCTTGAGCGTCGGCCACTCCTCCCCCCTCCCACTCCCTAGGTAATTGCTGTGACACATGCTCTGTTCCCGTCAGAGAACAATGGCAGTGTTGCTCCCTTTCCTGGAGCGCACTTTATTGGAGAGACTAGACTTTGGGGGGATGGCAAACCTGCAGAAATTGTGCACCCAGTCACCCTGTAAGAGATAGAGAGGTTTCATTAGGCATTTGAGAACTTCGGATAATAATAATAATAATAATAATAATAATAATAAAGTTAATGTGTACATCTATTGGGCTGCATGTGGAATTTTCCGGTTGTTTTGTTTTAGATCACAGATTCTCCCAGAAGTTGATATTAAAATCTCCTAGAACCTTGGGTTAAGCACAAGTGGTCTTGATGTTCTCTGTTTTAACTCTCTAGGTCCAATTGCAAAGACTACACAGACTTTGCAGACAGAATTAATGATCGATGTGCTTATTAAGGAAGTCAACCACTTGTAATGTCAGACATGTTCAAAGTTGATTTTTTTAAAAGGATGTGTCATAAAGTTCTTTCAGATTGGATAATAAATGCTCAAAAGGACTTCACGCTCTGCTATAAGTCTTAACCTGAGGCATTCAGTTCAAGCTCCAGGTGTCAGCAAATCTGCCCCCTGAAATAAGCACCCAGAGGGACCATACTCCACCAGCCACATCTCCACACAAACCTTGCTGTGAAGGTTGGGCAGTGCATCCCGTTTGATGCGCTTCTCTGTTGCCTCCTCGGAGGTGACAGGTTTCTTCTAATCGAGGAGGATGTGATCTCCGACACAGGGACCTCCACTCCAGAGTATGTGTTCCACTCCGGCCTTTTACTGGTAATGAGAGTTCCCTTCCTATTTCCCAAAGGTCTCCTGTGAGACGTGGCAGGATGGCATTCCAGGGATTCCTGTTCACAAATGAGCACTCATGAAGTCTGTCAGTCTCCCCCCCCCCCCCCCGACCGTTTTACCAGACCTGTGCAGGGCAAGGTTGTTCGGTGAATTTCTTTGACTAGAAAACCCAGAGTAATAATTTACCGCCTCCGCCATGCAGTGGACTGTTGATCCTGAGTGAGCAGTTTGAAACCACCGTCCGCTTTTTGGGACAAAAGAAGTGACTTTCTATTTCCACACAAAATGTGCAGATCTGGAACCCCCGCAGGGTAGTTCCACTCAGTTGTGTAGGTTACCGGGAGTCAGAATGGGCTCCACAGCTGTGAGGTTGGTTTGGTTTGGGAATGTTCTTCAGAGTTCCAACTAACCCATTTTCTAGATCACTGGAAATTTGCTTCTTTTCTGATGTTTCTCTTTAGAAAGCACTGGCTTGTTTGACACAAAGCAGAGTTGTCTGCAAATAAGTGATAGGCAAGGACACCTATGCTCCCTTAAATATTAAGTATGTCATTTTGGAGAATAATATGTCACAGTTAAGTTCTATTCACTATTTGAGTTAGTTGTGATGAATCTACTTATCACCATCAGAAGCAACTAGGTGATAATATTTTTTTCTTTCCATTTGCAAAATATTTATCTTTTACAGGTTAAAAACAATGAGCTAGGAAAAGATAGCCTGTATCAGTTGAAATCTTTTGATTGTTAAATTTCATTATGGCCAAAGTAGCTCATATGTCATCATATGCCTCCTGGAATCTAATAAGTCCGTGTGGGGAATCTCTCCCGTTGCTGTGGCACAATCTTATAGAAGAATAAATAGTTTGAGAAGAAAAGCGTTGTCATCTTTGGGCTGTTGGGTTGGGGGACAGGGCTTACCTCGGACGCACAGAAAAACAGCCCGTGAGATGATGCAAAAATACAAAAGGAGTTTATTTTCCTGTTTAAGCTAAGGCTCACTCCTGGAGCTACCCAGCGTAGCAGGCACCCAGCATCCCACATGCAGAGAAACCAAACGTGTCGCTTTTTATAGGGATAAATGGGGCGGTCCTTCAGGGGCAGTTCTTCCTGCTTCCCGCCCCTCAGCCTTATTGGAGGAACGGCCGGTGTCCAGGGATGGTATTCGCTGATTGGTAGGTGGTTGTCTCTCTAGGGTTGGCCAATGGGCGACAGGCGGAAACCACTTCTATTCTGGTGCGGGGGTGTTGCATAAGCTTCAGGGACACCACAAGGTTTCTCTGCACTTCTTTTCCAGTTCCAGGAGTTTCTCTGAAACAAAGATTTAGGCCTACCCTGAGTTTTGGCTCTTTCAAACCCTATCATAGGCTAAATAAACCGGATCTTACAGGGCATCATTCTTATACAATAAATGTACTTTTTTTTTTAACATAGACTACACTTGTATTACAAGCCTTGAAACACCGTTGAATTTTTCAGCCCAATTCTTTTTTTTTTTTTTTAATTGTGAAAACTTCTGAAAAATGAGCCATGCTCCACTCTTAAGTAGAAGTCGGTAATGCTTTTCTCTCGCTCTGTTTGGTTGGTTAGAGCAGCTCAAGGTGGAAGCCTTAAATAAGAAGTCATTTGTAGGGCTGAGTCCCGGTGGCGTAGTGGTTATGCGCGGGACTGCGGCCCACTGGGACGGAGGTTCAATTCCAGCAGTGGGGCTGGGCCTCCTACTCCCATCACCGGAGAGCAGTGATGCCCTTTTGTAGATTCCTTTCCTGCCTTTGCAAGTCCCTGGTTGCCAAGATAATTTAAGGAATAAATGGAACATAAAAAAAGAGGGGGGAAGGAGTGATGAAGGAAAAAGAAAGACACCAGAAGAAGCAATAAAGAGAACAAGGAAAAAGTCAACAGGAAGAGGGTGGGGGAAGCAGTGGTGAGGGAGAAAAGAGTGAACCCTAGCCTAAAGCAGTCTTGTGTCACTTAATCATATGTTTTCATTTATGTTTCAGTGCTTTCACTTCAAATATATAAATACTTGCCTCTGAGGAAGTTTCAGAATATTCTTTATTGTATTTAGAATTCAGTAATACATTAGTAGTTACATTGTTTAGTGTTTTTAATTTAAATAATATGAATGTACTCTAAAATGAAGTTAACTTTATTGGTATCTGCTTAGGTTTATTAATGTTTTTGCTCTAGAATTCTTTCGGATGAGTCTCCCAACACTGTTGTTTTATCATTTCACACAATCTGACTCAAAAACACCTCGGCATGCTGTCTATCTCCCTTGCTTTAGGCAGAGAGATCTTCTGAAGATCCCAAATCATATCATGTTACTTCTTCCTCAGTCATTTGAACGACTTCCACTGGAATAAAATCTGCACTAGTTGCCCTGGCAACAGTGACCTCATTTGAAGGGCCCCTGGCAATTCTTCCATCTTCATTTAGGTAGAGGAGCCTGGTGAGCGGGGTTTTCTCAGGACTTGCAGTGAGTGTTGGCTCGGGGCTTTGCCCTTGCTGCTCCTGTTGTAGGAGCACTCACTTTATTCCCGTTCCCGTACCTGCCCCAGGGTCTTTCCTTTGAGGAATTCCCTTTGGCCATCTATTTAAAATATACTATTTTGTGGGTTGCTGTGGCCCTGCTTTGACGTCTCAATTTACCTGCCTTTTTCTTCTTAACCCTTTTGAATACCTACATTTATAGAGATGTAGATAGATACAGATATTGATACATAGCATGTGGTTTGTATTGTCCATGTGGTTTGTATTGTCTATCGGACTATGTAGCCATCTCAGGAGCCCCACGGCACCACCACAGGGCACCCCTTGTGAGACCAAACTACAAGTCAACAGTTTGAAACAGCCAGTCTTTCTGCAGGAGAAAGAAAAGGTTTTCAACTTCAGTAAAGAGTTACAGTATCTGAAACTCACAAGGGCAGTGCTTATCTGTCCTGTGGAGTTGCTGAGTCAAGAGTGAATTTCCATCTATCTAATCATGCATCCATCCTTCCATCCACCCACTCACCTACCTACTTACCTCCTACCTACCTATGCCAGGAGGCTTCATGAAATTCATGGGAAAACTCCATCTTTTGATTTCAACCCCCCATCCCCACTCCACACTCTCTTTAAAGTTCCATTGTGTAGTATTTGTGTATGCTATTTTAATATCTCTCTTCCCCTTTTAAAATATAACCTTTCTGGAGGGACTCAGCCTCCAAAGTCTTTGTTAGCAGCCTAGCCCTTAGACATTTTTTACCACTGATGTTTTCCATGTGGTAGAATTGACTTAAAGACAAGATCTCTGAGGACAGGGTTTATCTATTTCCTGCTATTCTCCCATTCACCAGAACACAGTTAGAATGTGTCATGTATGGTGCCTGCCCTTGTTCACAGAAGTAGTAGATATAGATGAAAATCCAATGCTAGACCTTTGTATAAAGTACTATTAAACAAAATAGAGGGAACCCAGAGAAGAGAGTGCCTAATTCTCCTTGAAGATTTGCAGTAGGAGCTGAAGGTGGTGTTGACAGGTTGCTTTGGTATTGCCTGAGAGGGGGTGCGGTGGGAGACAAAACTAGAGAAGCTAGTTCCTTTTGGAACAAGATGGGTAAAATTTCTGTCTTGGGAAAAAATATGGAGGATTCACGAAACAATGAACTGAACTGAGAGTGGAGATTTGCATGAGGTGGCTCTGGAGATGTGTTTCAGAGCTGGATTTTGAAGAGGCCTGTAAAGGCTATTGAGCATGGCCAGATTTGTATGGCATACATCGATTCTGACAGCTTGGTGAAGGACAAATCAGAGGGAGTCCAAAAAGGAGTCAGGAAGGGCATTCAACAAGCCAGCCGACCTGGGTGATAGTATATGCTCCGTAAGAAGTGAGTGGGAATGAAGGCTGGATTCTAATAGAAAATCCAAGAATGAGGGCTCACTGCCCCACCGGAGATTCATTTTAGAAGGTTGAACATTGCTGTCGTTTGAACCTTCTCTGCTATGTGAGGCAGCAGCAAAAGTCTTCATCTTTATCCTGCTGTATGACTGGTGGATTTGAACTCTCAGTATTGTGGCTAGCAGTTCAATGCTTCACTCATTGTATCACCAGGCCACCCTAAAGTTACACATTTTAGGGTTGGGAAATGTCACCCAATTCTGGGAGTTCACATGTTAAAGGTGGGTGTTATATTACAATGGGAAAAGTGGACAGTAGATATCAAAAGTTACCAGGCTTTCAGTATATCAGATCAGAATATATTATTTGTCCTGGTAGTGACTGTATATCCTGTCACAGCTGAATTCTAATGAGTCTTCTTATTTCATTGATAGAGAGAGCTCTCAAATCCTCCCTTGTGTGTGAGCTTTTACCTTCTTATTTATGAAGTTACAATAGATAGATAATTCTTACCTTATTGTGTATTCTCTAAGAAGCACAGCAAAAATAAAACAAAGCTTTAAAAATTTAAAATGATACTGCAGGAAGTTCAAGATGAAAAGGATATACAAGGCCAAATTACTTCCACCTGTTGTCAGATAGCCTATTAGCAACATGCACGAGAGAGAACAATCTGTTTCTAGATTTTATTACCCCCACCCCATTTCATAATTTTTGCTTGCACTGCTAGAGAATATGAAATGGGAAGATGGCCTGTTGGGAAATGATATACATTTATGAATGTCATTGAATCTAACCACTAAAATGTGTGCTTAATAATGTTTTCATCACCTCATTATTTTCAGAAAGGTAAAATTAAACTGAATTTCTGTTAAAAAGACATTGTAATGGGGAGGTACAGTACTAGGGTTCGAGGTAACATAAAATACATTCACACTCATTTGTGAACGGACTGACATTCTGTTCAAGTAGATAAGAGGCTCAATGCGATGGGCTTCATCCGTGGGGACCTGTTTTTCACAGACTGCGGGTTCCCTCCGGCCAATGATGAGTGCAGGAAAACGGTCCTGTTTTCACTCCTCTTGTGTTATAGGCTGGCGCGACTCCATTCCCTTCCTGCTGGGATCAGATGGGCGGTGGCCAGGTGCCATAGGAGCCCTGTGTATATGCAAGGGACAGGGAAAGTTACTGTGTGCCCAGTAAATAGGGATTATTTCTCTGATATGAAGGTACTGTGTGTGTGTGTGTGTGTATGTGAGAGAGAGAGAGAGAGAGAGAGAGAGAGAGAGACACACACACACACACACATCCATTTTCCAGTCTCCTTATCAAGAAATGTTCTGGGTCCAAGGCTTTTACGTAGGTGGCTTGTATGGGAGACCTAGAGCCAAATAGTCTACTCTCGGATGCTCAACGGTCCACCCACCAGGAGAGGAATCAAAGCAGCATGGAGTCTTACTGGACCTCTTGTCTGTTCTGAATGTTGAGCTGCACATTTTGGGGTTGGCGAGCCATTCTGCTGGATGTTATGGTTCAGTGATATTTGCTTAATATTTTGGGCAACTTTATAATGAGACTATTAGCAGAACCATCCTCAGAAGAGTGGTCAGATCTGCTTGTAGGAGGGACCCCAATTAGCCGTGCCATGGTTGGTACAGTGTGTGGCGTCAGTCAGCACTGACTCAGCACTCATGCCTATGGTAGCACAGGACTGCCCCGGGAGAGTTCCTGGGCTATAATCTATATGGGGCAGGTTGCCATATTTTCTGCTACCAGCTACCTCCGGCCTTTCCTTTGGGAGATAAGCACATCAACATTCCACTACCAGTTCTTTAGTACCTAAGTTGTGACTTAATTCAAGTCACCTGAATAGGACAAAGGCCTCCGTTTGTCCAATCTTATATATAATTTAAAATTTATCTTTCATACCATGTGTACAGTGGCCCTGCTTTATTTATATAAATGCAGTAACTTTCCCCCAACATGGCACATTAGCTCACAGTATGAACTCCAGTATCAACAGTGCCTTTCTTCAACAGAACAATTGTCAGTACAGGGAAATTTGGACTCATAAAAATTAGACCAACTGGTCATATTCTGCAAGTTGTTCATGTGCAGAGTCACATCATGTGAGAAAATACTTTTCCCAGAGTGAAACTATATTGTTTGTTACAATAGTTATAGGAAACTTTGCTCAAATCCACTTAGGTTTGAACACATCGTGAGAAATTCTAAGGTTGAGGAAGTCCCCACAGGAAGCAGTTATATTTCGGAAGATGTTTCCCATAAGTAATGGACTTAACCACATTCATCTTCTTCTCAGTACATCCTGTTATACTTATAGTTGGGTGAGTGGTCCAGCATGTTGACAAAGAAGCTAGAATGATAGCAGATAACAGAACCAGAAGTTGGTTGGTATCATTGGGGCCCATGGGTCAGGGGCCTTTCCATCTTTGTGAATTAATCTAGGAAGAAAAAGGTATGTAACAGTCATGATCGCCTCTCTACAACCCTTCACTTCCATGATCAGAGATGCTTTCATTCTCTGGCTTCAGGTGAGGATGGTACAGTATGCCACCAAATCATGAGGAGGAAATCTTCTCAAGAGATCTTTTGACCTCAGGTTTCCAGGTGGAAGGACATTCACAACCAGAGCTTGTGATATCATCTACCTTGTTGAAGGACTCAGAGTCCAGTATGCAACCCAAGGAGTGCTAATGTCTTGGTGTTCTGTTGCCCCAAACCACCTTGTAGGAGGGTATTACACTGGGAAAAAGAAAGACAACAACTGAATATACTGATATTTGAATTTTGGAATTTCATAGGTGCATCCTAGTCAGGAGACAGCCTGTTTCCCCTCCAACCTTCCCAACCACAGTGTTATCCAGCATACATGGGAGTGCCCTTTTATAGATCTAAGTGGCTCTTGTGAAGCAAGGGTCTAGATAATTTCATAGTGAAGGTATAGATAAAAGTTCTGTGGGTAGACACCACCACCCCCCACCCCACCCGCCCCCATAGTCTCCCAAGCCTCTGTGGGTAAACACCTGCATGGGGTTTCCCAATGTTGGTACCTTCAATTGCATCTCTATGACTCAGTTTATTCCTGATTTCTGGGGATCTGCCTTAGGAAGTCAGTTCAGATCACTCCGTTCGTCCCTGACGTTAGTATTATCAGTATTTTTAAGGATTAACTGTGTCTGGAGTTGTTCCTGGATGACAGTGTCGGAGTCCAGGCATATTCCATCATCTCCTTGGCTCAGCAGACTGCAAGGCAGTGTGGAATGGCAGCCGTGGGAGCTGGCTCTTCTTGAGGAAGAGAAAGAATGCTTTAGGAACAGTATCAGGATCATAAAGGTCACTAGTCTTACCCTCCTCTCAGTTCCCACCCTTTTCCAGCTTCCTGGGTTCAGGTTGATTTACCTAATAGTGTGTTCAGCCTAGTCATCAGCATTTCATAACATTATAAAACTACTATTTGCTAATTTCTAGGAGCCTTGGTGGCAAAGTGGTTATTCATTGGGCTGCTCACTTCAAGGTCAACAGTTTGAAATCACCAGTCACTCTGCTGAACAGAGATGAGGCTTGCTCCACCTGTAAAGAATTATTAAATTTTGAAACCCCAGAGTCAGGTCTATTCCATCCTACAGGATTTCTCTGAGTCAGAATTGACTCAATGGCAGGGAGTTTGAGTTTTCATTTCCAATTTTTATCTAACTAATTTTCCAAGAATGGCTATATTGAAAAGGGACAGAAGAGTGACATTTCATACAATAGACAATCAGATTCAAAGTATGGCAAACATAATAAATGCTCTATAAAGTGATCAGATTTTAAGCGGGACAGCATTGACTGGGTTTGGGGGGGGGGCTGTTCTTGATTAAAAATTTGGTTATATGAAGCAACAAAACTTTTCATAGAACGCAAAAATGGTATTGTAATATATTTATTTTAATTCTAAAACGCCTTGGGACGTTGTTAAATTGTTAAAAAGCCGGATGTCTGGTCACCTTATCTTTGGGGGAATTCAGATTGCTTTCCAGAAATGTACACTTCAAGCTGGAGTTTTCGTGTTCCCTCTCACCAACCATCGTCAGTCCATTTAAGTGGTGCCTCACCCCTATGGCTTGAGGGTGATATTGAGAGGTCATTGCAGATGCAGTAGGAGCCTGTGCAAAGGTTGAGAGTCCCCAGTTTGGTTTACCTTGTAGGCTCAGCTATCTGTCCTGTGCCATGCTTTTAACCTGGCAGGCTAGCGTGTTCTGATGGCACTGCTCTTGTATGCACGTAGGTGAGAGCCACCCTCTGGTAAGTCGATGAGGCTGACATTTGAACATCTGTTTGCTCTGGAACAAAGGACATTCCGGCATCTAGTGAGTTGAAAAGAAGTGTCTGCTTGTTCGTTGTTTTCACTCTCATCAAAGGAGCATTTCTGGTAAATATCCCTCTTGAAAACTGAAACTCAGGGGCTGAGCCCTGGTGGCGTAGTGGTTGTGCGCGGGACTGCGACCCACTGGGATGGAGGTTCAATTCCAGCAGTGGGGCTGGGCCTCCTACTCCCACCACCGGTGAGCAGTGATGCCCCCCCCCCCCCAAAAAAAAAAAAACCCTAACTTAGGAGGAGCAGAGTTTATTCATATTCAAAGTCTCCTGGCCATCAGGGCCATGCCTTATATGACAATGTATTGTTAGTAGTCAGGTTGAATGGCCAGGTGTCCTACCAAAAATGGCCCTAAATACATCAAGAGTTGGTGGCATTTACACACGAGTTGTTGGTAGAATTGCACACGAGTAAGTAAACATCACCCCTGCATCTCTCACTTTGGTTTGTATGGGCCACAGAGGGACTTACTCAGAGTCATGCTTAGGCAGAGGGCCAGGTGGCTCAGAGCTGCCCAGTTTGAGCAGGGCCTGGGCTTCTAAAGGGAGTGGACTACCCTGGAAAAGATAGCCAGCATGCTAGGCAGGAAGACAGGTATCTCTTTGGCCTAGCCGTCCTTGGGTTGTTCCTTCTCTCATGGCCTCATCCCTCATCCATGCGTGTCCTCAGTTATCTGGGGAATCATATCACTACTAGCTCAAATGTGAACAGCCTGGGTCCAGCCGTTAGGACACCATCCAGAGAGTGCTTCTAAGGTCTCATCAAGGTTCCTCCTCAAAAGCAGTTCCCTTGTCATTTTAAGTCATGGTTTGTGGTGGGTGGTCCAGGGCATTCTCAGTGTTAGGGACCTGTTTAAAGAACGCAGCTATTGGAGCTCCTCAAGCCTTCTCTGACTCCACTTCCCGAGGGCTCTAAGCAATGGAAAAATGACTAACACTACCCTGCTACTTTCATTCCATTGTGGGAGTTTGTAGAGGACCCTTCGCATGGCTTCTGGGGGACTTTTGCATTGTGGAAAGCCTCCCAAACTTTCTGAGCTAGAGCAATATCATCAAAATTAAATGTGGTAGCAGAGCCACAATGCCAGGTGCCTCTGGCTTTTATCTCAAGTGCCACGGCAGCTTGATAGCAGTTAGAGAAACAATACAGATACCTTTGGAAATCCAGACCAAGAGCAGCTGCACAGTTTTCTTATTAATCAAACCCATTTTCAGCAATACTGAGTCTACAAATAGACCCCTGTGATACCTGGAGGGAAAAGGGGGGAGGTAATGAAAGCAGGCTCTGTGTTTAAGGACGATTCAAGTTCATCTCTTTCCTTCCCATCGGGCCAGCAGGAAGCTAGCGCCTTAACCAAAAGGGCTGATATCAACCCAGAATAAAACCAATGAGCTTTTGTCCTCTGCCATGCCAACACGCGCTGCCAGTGGTCCTGCTCACCATGCCCACCTGTCAAACCAGAGCTGAGGATTTCAACAATGCGAATGAATGGATGCTTGCTTGATTCAAAGAGAGAAGCGGCAGAGTGCAATCAGCTTCACTAACAACATCAGTCCCCCATGACCACCGGGATCTACCCTCTAAGTAGCCGGGGCAAGAAGCCTATTCTACGGACACTGCTCTTGTCCTATAGGGATTTTCCTATTTTTGTGGGTCAAGTTCCTGTATGTCCAACTTCCTTCAATCCCAATTTGGCCCTGCTGCTTACGCATCTTGAGCTTTTACATCAGCCTTCTCTAACACACACACACACACACACACACACACACACACGACAAACAGTGCTTCTGAGACAAGCCAAACCACAGCACTACATCAGGCTGCTCTTATCGTTTCTTCAGCAGAAAGACCACATTTCAGAAGTCATTTCATCAAGGTTTAGCACTTCCTCAGCCCTCCCTACCACTTCTTTTTGTAGACCTAAAATTTCATGAGTTATTCCTGTACTTTGAAATATATGCCCAGTGCAAGAAGATTTATCTTTGCACAAATGAATAATTCAGAGGCTAGAACTTCCCTGAGATTAGTTTTTAGAGTGAAGACTCCGACCAAGGACTGAAATTTCTAGTGCAGCAAAGATGTTCACGCTGTTTCCCTGTGAGATCAGAAATTTGGTTGGGGTTCAGTGAACTGTAATCAACATGTTCTTTGAAAAGAATCAGATGCATCTGCCAGGAGAATGGGCACAGGAGAGATGAGAGATGCTACTCTCTTCTGAAAAACTGTGCAGACCTCAACCTTTAATATGCAGAGGACACATCATAAAAATCTTCTTTACATGTTTACAAATAATAACCTCTTTTATCATTAAGTAGAGGAAGCAAGTGTTATCAGGACAGAACTAGTGAGTCTTTCCTTCAAAATGATATTCTTTATAAGTTGTTGGTGTATTTTAAGCTAAATAGTGTGCTGCTTATTATTTATTTATAGTCATAGAAATTAAACTCTCCCAATTTTTTTCCTTACTGAGGAACATCTTTAGCTTGCTCTTAACCCATGTCTCCAGGTTTAGTCTTGCACAAAGCCTACATTTTTATTAATTCTGTGCCTGACCTTCTGCAGATCAGACTCATTTTCACAATATAGCAACATATAAGATGCTGTTGGTGAACATTAGCTGTATCCAGACAGTCCGTTCATGTGAATTAATATGCGATATAATTATCATCATGTAAGCCATACAAACAAACTTGCAATCATACATTTGAGGATTGGTCATGAAGGAATCAGCACACTATAACATCATTCAGATGGGTTTTAGAGGAGAGTAAAATTAAACATTTCTCAATGGGAATTGTTTTCTGCTCCTAATTTGTGTCTTTTCTCTTTTTGCATGTGATGTCATTCCCTTATCATGTATTCAAATATATTCTACTTTATTTCTCATATTATGAAATTAATCATGTCCATTTTCTAATCATCGGGCACCATTCTGAAAGAGTCTGGCTTCCTGTGTATCACTACTCTGGAGAACATCTCTGGAGGTAGTCCATTGAAAATTTGCACAGGAGGAGGGCTAGTGAGGACTTAGAGATCAGGTTGAAGCAGGAACAGACCAGCTCTTCCAGGGTTATGTTTTTAGGACTAGAGAACCCACTGGTAGGCAGTGTTCTGGCTCCCATGAAGCAGAGCTAAAATGAATGAAATGGTCTTTGTTCCTTAGACACCGTGTAGGGCATACATCTATTTTTGATATCAGTTCTGAGATGAGGCTTTAACAGTTACCATTGTGGAAGTGAGCAGGGGGACAGCAATGCACATGTCCTATCTGCAGGCTACCGTCTGACAGGATCCGTAGAACCTGTAATACACAAAGGGAAGCAAGGAACTATGAACCAAAATAGTTAGAAGAAAAATGTAGTTTTAACACACTCAGGAGAAATTAAAATAAAACACTACCAAGTACTTCTAAAGCAGCAAGAAAGCAAAGCAAATAGGTAATGCACAGTCTCTGGAAACATACTCCCTTCTTGAGAAAGTAAGAAGACACTTGCCTTCCAGAGAAAAGGTGGCAATGAATAAAAATGAAGGGTGACAATTGAGAAATTTCAGAGCAAATGGAAGTAAAATAAAAGACTGAATTTAAGGTCAAATGTTTGGAAATGTGTTTTTGGAAAATTCAGGGACATTATTAGTATGTTCCCCTTTTCTTGGTAGGAGGCAAAAGATAAGCTTTTTATACTGGACTTAAGGGAGCTGAACACAGCCACATTGTAACAGTGAAGAAAAATTGTGTGTATCTTGCGCTTCAGAGTCCTGGTAGCATAGTGTGTTATGAGGTGTTCTGCCAAACAAACAGTCGATCCCCTGCCTGATCCTTTGGAGAAAGAGGAGACGGTTGGCTTCAATAAAGATGTGCATTTTTGACAACACTGTGGAACAGTTCGACTCTGTCTGTCGTGTTGCTATGAATCAGAATCTACCCTATGGAAGTGTGTTGGTGAGCTGAACTTTACATACGGAAATGACCTGTTCTATTTAAGGACATTTCCCACATGGCTTTATGACCACCATCACTGGGCTCCAAAGTTAGCAAAACAAAATAAACACTGGTGTGCTCTGGAGTGAAGACTTCTTTCATTCTATTTTATTTTATTTTATTTGGGGGGGGGGGGTCACTGACTTCTGGTGGTCGTGGGAGCTACCCAGCGCTGCTCCTGAGAGCCACCACTGGATTTGAACCGCCAAGCCCATGGGGCGCAGTTCTGCACTCAACCACTTACGCCACCGGCGTTCAGCCCCAGACTTCTTTCATTCTAAACCTCACTCATCAGCCCCCAGCACCAACCTTAGCTCCGTCCAGATTTCTGTATTCCTGGCTAAGGTCCAGGCCCCCGAACCTTGATGTGATCTGGTTTCTCCCTTCCCCATGTTACTTAGACCCACATCCTCTTCAAGAGCTTCCTCTCCTGTGAGACTTTTCATGTAGCACTTACATCTCAGGGATCGATTCTTCCTGAATGCACATTCAAGCCCGTGTCTTGAGTGTGCTCTTTGGCAGAGTTTCCTGTTTGCCGTTTCCTGTTCCTTATGTTGTGTCTGTGATGTGATTTTCATCTGTTGAAGATCTGGATGGCATCATCTTTACCTTTCATCTTTTGAATTTTCACCCTGGTATTGCCCAGTGTTATTGATTAGTTCATTGAATGAATGAGTATAGCAAAGGTAATAACCATATTACCTATGGCTATAACAGTGTTTTCAGCAATGCTGCATTATGTTTTAGTTTAATTTCAACATTCTATACAGTGATTTTACCCATAAATGCATTGAAGGCATTAAGGTATCTTTATAATATATATAGCTTTTTGGTTCTGAAAATAAGAATGATCTTGTAGTTCAAAAATTGTTTGGAAGTTCAGTTAAATAGTGACCTTTGTGTGATCATGCAAAAGGGCGATGATGTTTTCATTGAGAAAGTGAAATGAGAAAAAGCACTCTTTTGTTTGTACAGCTGTATAGAAGTAATGGCTTTTTCTTTGCAAACTAACCACTAAGTGAAGCCCAGGTGGAAAAAGTGGTCCATTTGTACTTAATTGCCCAGGAGGCTCTTGGCATTGACTGTGACTTAAAAGGCTAAATGTACAATGTATGTGTGTTTGGGGTTGGGGGCCATTTCATACACTGGAAGGATAGATTTTTGTTTTTCTTTTGTGCCTGTCGGTGGTTGGTGTGGTGTGTGATTTATGTGATGTGATGTGTTATGTGTGTGTGTGTGTGTGTGATTTCACAAAGAATAAACATGCAACTTAAGCCATGGGTTAATACACAGGAACTAACTAACACCCATACCTACCCCAACTTATATTGTGAACAGATGAATTCTTCATCATATACAAGGATCTGCTAGTTACCACAAGCCATTCATGTTCAGAGTGATCTCTTTATCAATTTTAAGTTGTCCTTGGGAAATGTGGCAGTCATGTACTCATGTCAATTTCATGATTGGGAGTATAGGGGTGGAGTCTAATCTGTCAGTCTGGAGATGGCCCATGAGATCTCTGTGTGAGCCTGGCTTTCTCTGAGAATTCTGAGAAAGCTAATGATATGTCCCCCATGGAAGTGAGAGACTATATAGACTCAGTCTATTGGAGACGCTCTGACAAGACACAAGACTCAGTCCTTTGGGATGTTCAACTGAGAAGACAAGATGACAGCATGCTGATAGGCCCTGAGTCCTGGAGGAGCTGAAGGAGAAGCCACATGGGCCTACCCTAATGGAACGAGACCTCTGGGGCTGGAGAAGCCATATGGAAACTTCTGTCAGTGCTGAGATGCTTGGGAGGCCAAGGAGAGACCCCTGCTAGCACTGAGATGCTTCTACTGTCACTGGATACAGAAGACTCTGCCTGTGATTGTCCTGGCATCATTGCATGAGCTTTGTGAGTCTGAAGAGGACTAATGGATTGATATCGGACATATGGTCTATTATCAGACTTATGGACTTGGATTGGATTGTGTTGGGATGCTTTTTCAATGTTCCACTCCTCTTGTATATAAACCTTTCCCTTATATACATATGTATGTTTATGAATTTGTTTCTCTAGTTTACCTGGACTAACACGGTAAATCATTTTGTTATTCATGAGGCTGAATATGTTCATGAGTCTGAAAACAAAGGTGTTCTATAGAAACGTGAGCCTCTCAGCATTGCCATTTAAATAAAAGCAAAAAAAAAAAAAAAGTCCTTTCTTTGACCAAAGATTCTTGCCTTCCTGGAAGCTAGTTTATCTCTTAGCCACAACACATCAAATTTACTTGTAAAAGTTACCTAACGAAGACCTGTGAATCACAATAGAATAGTGTGCACTATCAAGCCAGAGGATTAGCACATGAAATTGGAAGGCCCTTGAAATTCACAATCTAATGGTGTCACAGAAGTAGGCAACCTTTTTCTTCTGCTGTGAATGTAGCCACAAATAGTTGGCGCTGATTCAACATCAACAACAATAATAACAAGTGTTCCTAGGTTAGCACTTAACACTTCTCCAGTGTTGTCTTCTGAAGAACGCAAAGCACTACAACGATTGACTCCACAAATAGTGACACATGTGATGGCAGTGCTTCCAGGGCCTGGAACGCTTCACACCGGTGACTGGAACGCTTCACCATCTCAGAAACAGCTTAGGATACTGGAGAAAGCTGCTCCCCATTGAGAAACATAGAGAATCCCAGATGCCAAGAGCTGGAGAATTACATCCCATGTCTGAAATTATATTTTATTAACAACCTTAGGAAGTTTACTTAATTATCCTTTCTGAGTGTTTTATTTTTTAAAATAGGACTGCGAATAGCTTCATCTCAGATTTAAGAATGCTTGACACATAGGCAGCGGTCTCTTATTTACTGGTTGTGTACACCACTTCCCAGTCACGTGGCTGCAACTTTGTCAGACTTTCTCCACCCTCAGACTCAACTTTAATGTATGCCTCTTCCTGCCCCTGACCCCTGTAGGCATTCCATCGCGTTCTTCCTCTTGGTAGTAAAGGCACAAGGCACTGGAAAAGTGCTGTTGTGTTTGTGTGCCTGTTTGTTTTGAAGGGCCTGAAATCTCTCCACGTCTAGGAGGAAAGTATGCATATATTTTAGACAAAGGAAGAAAGTCTCGATTTTTCTTGAGATCAGGCAGCAGTTTTCCCAAGCCAACAATTCTTGCTTTCCGAGAACTTTTCATTCACTGCCTGGCTTGCAAATGATGTCTTTTGCAAGAGAATTTAGGGATCTTGTGTACCACTGAACCCTTTCTGCAGAAAGCTGCCAAGTTTTTCCCTGCTAAGGCACGGGCTGCCTATATGAGCAGATAGTGCCAAGAGGTGGGAAATGCTGGAAACGAAGGGTCTGGAGGTAAATCTTAATATCAGCACTCATTCGGCAAGCCAACTCCCATCTAGTCAATTATGATTTGTGGCTGTCCCATGTGTGTGAGAACAGAACTGTGCGTCATGGGATTTACTGGTACTGGTTTTTAGAAGTAGAACTAGGTACCTGTGAGTGGACAGCAATGGTATCATGCAAGGACTCCCAGTAAGCAAACAACTACATGTAGGTGGACCTCAATTTTCTCATAGAAGAGAAAGGAGCCTTTCTCCTTCCTGCACTCCTCAAATTGAGGATCCTTTGACTCTGTTGATTCATTTAGGAGACATTTAGAATGCCTACTGGTCTGCCCCTGAAATGCTTCTTTTCAGCCCAGCCACAAGGCCATTGCCCTGGCCAGACTGTCCCACTGCCATACGGTTGCTCTCTGTGTGGCATGCCCTAGGGTTCAGGAAAATTATGTCTGACAAATAAGTGCCTGCGAATTATGACATTGCTGCTTCTGATGCTTATGGTTTGAATCTGTGATAATAAGTGAGAAACTTTTGTTCAGAGAATGTTAGGCTATCAATTTCAGGCTTGGAGAAACCAGTATTTATTAAATGCCTTCTACCTAGATTTCTGGGGTGCTAGAAGGATTAATTAATATTCCATTTTACTTATGGGTATATTCAGAAATATTAAATTCCTTGGTCATCATTTGAAGTGACTTTCCATGAGACCTGAGAATGGAATGTATTTCTTAGGAGAATCTTGCGAGCATGTCCCCTGTGAACTGTGGCATTGAACGCTTTTGCTCATTTACATAAAGGTGCGGATGACCTGGCAGGGCAAGCAAGGGGGCTGGCTCTCTTGATTTGCCAGGGACTTCAGAAGGTCAGAAGGGGCTCTATCCCAAAACTTCTGGCCTCTACAAAGAGGTTCATGATGACCAAGTTTTAGAAGCATCGAAGAACCTTTCAGATGATGAATATAAATGTTCTCGGAGAAATTTAGCTCCTTTTCCTATCTCATCCCCACCCCTACCCATATTCACATCTAATGTGCATGGTGTAGGTCATAAAAGGTGGTCTCAATGTAATCAAACTTGAGAGATGCAGGCATAAATAACTACAAGGAAATGACAACCATCATTATGTGCGACCCACCACAGTGCACCAGGCACCATTATAGCTACTATGATATGGTTAGGCTTCCCACTTTACAGATGAGGAGATTCTGCCGTGGAGAGGCAGACAAACCTATCCAAAGCAACCTTTGTTAAGTGGAAGAGAAATGATTGCTTGGAAATCGGGCCCTTCCTATTTAGACGGCAGGTTATTCCTCTTACTTCATGCTACAAAACACAGTGACGGTGGGCCTGCTCTTACTGCATCAGACTAGGGAAAGCGGCGTTGTACAGTGAAATAACCACTGCCTCTAGCTTGGTTTTGTGAATTTATGGATATCAGCAAGTGCTCACTTTGAAACCACCAGCCCCCCCAAGGTAGACAGAGTACGTTTCTGCATCCATAACGCATTCACAGTCTCTGCTATCCCCACAGTCAACTCTACCCCGTCTGATAGGGTCACCAAGTGGGAAATCGACTCAAAGGCAGTGAGTTTGTCTTTTACAGATGCTCACCATTTCTGTTCTACCTGGGAAGGATTTTGTTTTATTCCCTAGCATGTTCTTGTGAAGAAAAGGACAAGAGGTTATTATTATTGTTATTAAATTTTGTTCTTTGCTGTCTTCCAACACAACTATCACGTGGGATGTTTTATCATAGAATGATTTATTAAAAATATGTGTCCCTTGCAAACACATTTTTTGTTTGTCTGTGCTATAATATCAAATATATGATATTAGTGGATTTAACAGTAAATTAATAGCTTTCTCAGTTGAATTTTAAAAATTACAACTTTACCATTGAGGGAAAATATTAAAAAGAAATACTTCTTGATGGGAAAGGTGAGAAATATATTTAGATTGTTCCAGTTCTCAAGACTGCATTAAGGACTTGCTATTTCATTCTAAGATTCATGTAAAGTAGTTGAGTAGAATTTTTGGTAGAGTTGGATACAAGGTAAGTATGAAACAAAGCAGTGATTATCCACCTTCCTAAAGCCATGATCCTTTAATACAGCTCATGTTGTGGTGACCCCCAACCATAAGATTATTTCCATTGTGACTTCATAACTGTAATGTTGCTACTGTCATGAATCAGATGACCCCTGTGAAAGGGTTGTTCTACCACCAAAGGGGACATGACCCAGAGAATCTGTGTATTAGAGGATAGTTGGCAGATCCACAACCCCATTAGGAACCCATAACTGTAATATGTGTATTGTTCACTAATGTCTTCTTCACTCTATTTCTTCTTCAGACTTTTAAATTTACCTTCCTTCTCTTGATTGTTTCTGCCCGCTTGAAACTCAAACATTCTCTCTCGGTTTGAGTGCACTTTAGCTTTCCTTCCTTTGGCTGATACAGATGGAGTCAGAATAGTCATCTTTCCCTTTAACCAACCTTCTTCATCTTGACCACTCTCTCCTTCCATTTCATCCTAGAGAAATGTAATCCATCTTCTATATCTAACTTAGCATCTCATTTCAATAGGCTAACTTACTTTTATTATTCCAGAATGGAATGATATTGTACATTAACAATTGCTAATTTTAAATTGACTTCCATCAATAAAAACAAAGTGGAATAGAGTAAAAATGAAGTGTTATGAGTTTTCAAAGCATCCGCAAAATGTTGTTACAAAGATTTTTTTTTAATTTCACTTTCACTGCTATTATTAAAAATAATAATAATTTGCCAGTTTAGTGGTTTTTATGTATATGATTCAGTGAGATCAATTACATCAATGATGTGCTACCATCACAAATATCCTTTGCCAAATTTTCTCTCCCAATAAACAAAAGCTTCATGCTTCCTGAATTACCGGTACTGGGTTTTCCAAAAATTTTCTAAACATTAGTTTTGAGGTTGTAGTTTCCACTTTGAACTTCTACAAGGAGATCCGAGAAACTGTTTGGACATTTTGATTCATTAACTAAAAACTATTGGACATCAAATAGAGCTTTCTCTAGGAGGAAAGACCTGGGCAATCTTTTTCTGAAATGTAGCTATTGGAAGCTATGCCTTAGAAACGATGTGGATTATTTTGTTTTCCCTTGTTTGCTGTGGTCAGGCATCAGGAGCACTCAAACCCTGGAGGAGGACTTCCTCCTGGGGAGGGATAGATGGTGAGGGCTTGGAAGACCTCAGTGAGATGGATTGTTACAGTATTGGTAAGGATGAACTTAATTCACATGGGGATCTTGGGGAATAAACAATGTTCTTTTCTTTGATAGAGAAGGAAGTGATTCCATGGCATTCAACAAGAGCAACAGCACCTGCCCTCACCCCCCCCACCCCTCGCCAAGTCAATGAGTTTTGGGGCCTCCTTTTTACTGTTCTCTGCTGGCATGTATTTTCATCCTTTGGTAGCATGTGCTGCTTTTTAAAGAAAATTGTTTCTTAATGCTTATTTCTACTAATTTGTCCTATGACCTCCCTCTCATGCAGCTTAAACAATTATACTTGGATTGTTGCAATGACTACACATTGGTCAGAGAACTAGCATTCATTCATCATATTTAGATGACTGATTCTTAGGCAGCCAGTCTTCTGGCTGTGGGAAATTCCATTGAAGTCAGTGTTTCTGCTCTCTTGAGCAGGACAGTATGGCACTGTTCAAATTAGCATTGATTAGGAAGGGCCCAGGGATTGACCTCATCTTCCTTCAGAAATTATTTTCTTGGTTAGGACCAAGAGAAGATTCAACAGTTAGTTGAACAGCTGTTGTTTGTCCTTTCGTCTCCCTATAAACTATTTGCTGGTTTGTCATCCTCACCCTTCCCCCAGACTTGAGACAGAAAAATAGAAACAAATTAGATGTGTACCAAGCATGAAATACCTCCAGTCTACTGAGAGTTTAAAAATAATTCCTGCAACTACCATTTCATATCTTGGAAATTCCTGCTGCTGTTCTTCTACACACATGGTGACTTCTTAAACCCGGTGAGTCCAACACCCCCACAGATACCTGGATAGTTCAACAGTTCCAGAAAATAATAAGTGAGGATGAATTGTTTCAGTTATAAGCTGCTTGTTCAGGAGCCCTAACCTCTTGGGGTACAAATAGGAAGTGGCTTGGTTACAATCTTTACTCAGTGTTGGGGTACCAGCAAATTGGGTAGGATCCTTTTTGTGGCATTTCCTACAGGTCCTGTGACTTTGAAATTTTTCTTTTGGTTTCTAAGGTTATGTTCATTATGGTGTCGTAATTAAAACTAACCCAGAAAAAGCTTCTGCCTGTTATTCCCCACCAAGTTAGATTTATATTGACATGCATGCATGTGTATATAAGTGTGTGTAAGGGACACTGGAGACGCAGTGATTATACACTAAGCTACCAACTTCTGGGTCAGCAGTTTGACACCACCAGCTGCTCCATGGGGGAGAAGCATGATTTTCTACTCCCGTAAAAGGTTACAGTCTTAGAAAACCACAGAACAGTTCTATCTTGTCCTGTAGGGTCAATATGAATTGGAATTGATTCAATGGCAGTAAAGTTTGTTTTTAGTGTGTGTGTGTGTGTGCGTGTGTGTGCATGTGTGTGTCCACATGTGCAAATCCCTCACACGTATGCATTCATTTTTTATTACCCTATGGACGCAGCACAAGGACTCCAGCTGCAAATAGAAACTCTGATGGTTCAAAATCACCTGGAAGTCTGCCCATGTCAGGATGAATCTGAGAAGTCCCCATGGGGCAGTTCTATGTTGTGACATGGGTTTGCTGTGAGTCCAACTCGACAGGACAGCACGTAAAGCCAACAGTGCGTATGAAACCAAAGGATGATGCCAGGAAGAAGAGAGAGGAGCACAGAGATTTCTTCTTTGAGTGTCGTGAAGTCAGGTTCAGATCTCACCTGCAGACTCACAGCACAGACATAGCAGGGAGTCATTAGATGCGGATTCAATCCCAAGTGTTTTCAAGGGCCCCAGGGGGCCTGCTGGCTCTCTCTCCAGCCTGCTGGGCTCCACTTAGCTGCCACACCCTTTGGCTTTATTTCAAGTCAGCAACCTGCCAAGCACAGAGCAGTTTTACCACTCTCCACACCTGAATCTGGCATCGGATCGTGGCTTTTACAGAGTTATAGATATAGTTTTTTTTCACCTCTTACCAACCTTGCTGGACTCTCTCTCTTCAATGTGCTTCTTACAGTACAATAGCACCAAGGTATTCTGCAAACCTGTGGCTAACTAGATAGTCACAACCGAACTGTCCATTGGTCTCTCTTCTTAAAACATTCTTCCAAACATTACAACTCCATGTCTTAAACACTCTGTCTCTTGGGTTGGAATGGGAAACTGGATGAAATATGTGTCCCTAGGGGTAATTTCGGTTTGTCTTGCCATTCTTCTCAAATCTCTATCTATCTGTATTTGTTAGCTATTGCTCCCGAGGAAGCACTGTTGGTGTCGTTGATTCTTGTTAGTTCAAACTCACCAGCTGCTCGCAGGGTGAAGAATGAGACCTTCTGCTTGCATAAATGTTTACAGTCTGAGGAATCCATAGGGGCAGGACTACTCTGTCATATAGGCTTACTATGTGTTGGCATAGAGTCAATTTTAGTTTGATGGCATCAGAAGAAATAGAACCTTACCCCAACTGGAAAATCTCAGCAACTGGTTCTCAATAGGCTCTCTAAAGCTCCTGTCCTGTCTGTGCTGTTATTTCCATTTTTTATCTCTAGAGGTGTGGAACAACCCCAGTCTGAACCTTCTGGTCCATTTTGATACTCTCTGGGGAGCCCACAAGTACCCTTTTTCTTAATGTTGCTTTGCGAAACAACAAAACTTTAGCTGACATAATATCAAACGGCTACGTCTAAATGATCAGTGCCAGGGGTCTGTAGACCTTCTGCTCAGAGCAAAGCACCGTTTTACAGCAAACATAAAATGGCACCATTTCGATCCACTCTCATCACCGGGAAGATTTGAGGATAGAAGCCATCACCAGCATTTTCTATTTTCTAGTCACAGATTTTCAATTTCTTTGATTTCTCCAAATTGAAAGCTAAATGTTTTAATCCTGTCTTTGTTTACGGCTTATGTTTCTCGAAGCAGGAAGAAATGGACCAATTAAAACCCTAGTATTTTTGGTAGAACTCTAAGGTGCTTTTCAATGTTTTAATCTCAATATTTGTGACAACAGGTATATTAAATTAGACTTGAGATAAGATTATGGTCATTATCCTTTGCAGTGTTTTCATATGAACATGAAAATTAGGAAATTCATAGTCAATATATCTCCTTTTTATAACTTTTAGAATATTTAAGCAGGTATGGAAGTCAAATTATTTCTACTTATTTAAATATATTTTTAAAAATATGTAACAGAACATTTTGTATTAATATTCAGTGTGGAATGAGGAGGCTGATAACGGCTGAAATCGGGTAAGCAGAGTTAATTTAGGAAGCAGCCTTATTTTGGTTGAGAAATGTTTGCTGCTGCCTTTTCTGTGGTGCAGTGACAGACATTTTCTTTTTACTTCTTATATTGAGCCTTTCAATATTGGCAGTTATGACACAGGAAATGAATGCTTTATTTCTTTTTATCATATGAAGTTTAAGTGCCAATTTCTGTGATTATCTGTCTGCAAGGAATACTTCCCAGTTATTCTCAGGTGGTTCCATCATGAGATGAGCACACTGGTTTACAAGGTGAGTTCTCTGAACTCTAGCAGGACAAAGAAGAAATCACAAGAAAACAAGCTGACTTCAAGTGTCTCCCCTCTGTCTGTTTTCTTTCGGAACTGCACAATTGCTAAAACTACCACCTTGCACCCTGACAATAGAAAATGAAAAGATCTCTATTCACAACAGAAGGGAGTCAATAAAGAGCAAGTCTAAATATTGTTGACATTTGCTCAAGTGAGGCTGTTACAACCCAACGTAAGTGACAACATCCCGACAAGAAGAAAAGACCATTTTGCAACTAATCTGGCTTCTATGACATCGTCTAACACGACTGTACCCAAAGCAATTCTGGTGGCACGGCTGTCCATTGGGCTGCTGATCATTCAGCCAGCAGTTCAGACCCTCTAGTTTAGCAGTTCTCACCCTGGGAGTTGTGACCCCTTGGGGGGGGGGGGGCGGTCAATCAACCCTTTCACAAGAGTCATGTGTTCCATAACAGTATCAAGATTATAGTTATGAAGTAAGAATGAAAATAATGTTATGGTTGTGGGCTCACTACCACATGAAGAACTGTATGAAAGGGTCACAGCATCGGGAAGGTGGAGAACCGCTGCCCTGGTTGTCCTGAGGGAGAAAGAGGAGGGAGCTTGCTCCTGTGAAGAGCCACAGCCTTCCTTGTGAACCCACAGAGACACTTCTGCTCGGGGCTGCAGAGCCACTGAAAGTTAGATTCAATGTGTTCATTGGGAGTGATTTTGGACCATTAATTAGCCCCTAAAAGAAACCTATCTCTTACCCAGGTGTTCATCCAGGTTTGACTGACTTAGTCTAATTTCATAGGTTATTTACATAAGGGTTCAGAATGCTTAAAAGATGGCTTGAGCTCATGAAGAAACTTTACTGTGATTTATTGGAGCAGAGATAGTTGGGGAGCATTCCTATGGAAGCAGAAGTGGTTTTTCCTTTTTTATTTGTTCCTTTCGATCTGGAGTGTCAGGGTCTGTTCAATGGGTCCAATGTCCAAAGCAGAGACAATAAACACTGGGTGATTTGGTACATGATCATTGAGATACTGCAGGCATCTCCATGTTGGCTAGTCTTGAGTTCCCCCTTTCACTCACCACTTTCATCAAAAAATATTACAACTCTCCTTTGAAATAAGACCGAGATAAATCATCATTTCATTTAGACTGAAAACTACCATCTCTTACTTTCAGAACTGCAGAAGTCCCCTGTTTTCTCTGTTCTTACCCAATTAGAGAATGCATTCTTCAGATAGGAGTCAAATTCATTGTGTCGGAACATGATGGAAGCCATGTTTTTATTTTGCTTAAAACACACCAATGGCTTCCTGTTCGATTCAACATACTAGCAAATGCCCTTTTGTATCCCTATCAAGAATAACCTTGCTGAGTGACTACTTTTCTCAAGGACTGCATTTTTGCCATTCATCTGCAGAGGGGCCATACTCCAGTCACATTGATATCTTCTTCTTACTTTAAACATATCATGCTGAGGCAAATACCGCCAGGAACAGCATGAATGCCTGTCCTCCCATATTCTGTGCTGGCTACATCAGGACGTTACCAACACACTCGGGGTCCATGAGTTCCAATTTGGTCTTCATTCATCAGGATAATTCTTGCGAATGGCAGGGTCCTGGAAGCTACATATGGCATTGCCTTCGTAGGTTATTTGGAAACAAATGTCCTGCCTTTGCTCTTAGAAACAAAGGATCCATGGCCCTAGCCAGTGGCAAAACTACAGCTTTTAGAAGCCTGAGCACATGGAGTCAATGTGAATGAAATTTTAGTGTTCGTCCATGATACCGATCTTAGTGCTGTTTCTGTTGTCAAGTGGATCCTCACTCATGCCAGTCCTATCAGACAGGTAGATATGTCCTAGAGGGCTTTCAATGCTGTCATGGTCACAAGCAAAGGCCACAGGTCTTTGTTCTTTGGAAGTCCACGATGAACTTGGACTCTGAGCTTTCCATTATCAGATGAGGCTTTAACCCTGACACCACCAGGACACTTGAATTAATTAGAGCAGCTGCTATTCTGTTAACTCCTACATTGTTATTCATAGCTTGATGCCTGTATACCTACTGCTCTTTCTGTCTGGGCTGTGCTTTTCTCGCTTATGTTCTTAAAGACTCTGTTCCCATTGAAAACAGCTCCCTACCCACATGCCACGCCCACATTTACAATTTCTAAGCCATTACATGGCTCTGTTTACACAAGTGCTTATTGGTATCTGAAACATTGCACTTTTATATTGTTTGATTTGTTCCAGTATTAGGATGTCATCTTCGTAAACACACGAACATCGTCCATCTTCCTGTCATTTTACCCAAGGAACCAGAAAGTGCCTGGCATCCAAGAGCTTTCAGAATGAAGATGGAGGGAGCTACCAGTGTACCAGATTAATCTCAGTGTTAGCTCCTTGAGGACAGGAACAGCTCCGGTCTGTCTGAGCTCAGCACTCGCAACACACTCTTTCTTGGCTTTGGCCTTGAAGATTTGATTGCTGAATGAAAAGATTAATGAATGAAGAGATGAATGACTATTACTTTGCACCTCACACTTTTTCTTCCATTTCCTAATCCATACACATTAGAGAACAGTATTGACACGTCCCTTTACACATTCTCTGTGATGGTGTTTGTGTCATTAGCAGCATGCAGCTGGTAATCAGGAGGAAGACAAGCTTCACTGTGTCAAACTTGGGGCAGCTGTTCTTTGTTTGAAAGATCTGAGATGAAATTTTATATCATCCCACATACTTTTCATTAATTAGATGTTATTGTTAGCTGATAAAATTTTTTCCCTATTTGTATACTAGAAATTTATTATGCATGAACTAGTACAGCAGAAGTCTCTTATGTTCCCAGAGAGCAAAAGCAAAGTTCGTTTCATTTTTTCCTCCAGGTTTCTTCTCAGAAAAGGATAGAAAAGCTAGCATTCTCTAGCTGAGAAAGCAAAGCATGGGCCCCATAAACTGCCAGCCTCAGCATCCCATGGAAGTATGTTAGAAATCCCAGTTCTGGAGGCCAGGGATGGAGAAGCACTTCTGTCCTCATTGAAAGCAGAGGGAGTTGAGGGGGGCATCACTGGGTCAGGATTTTAGCGCTCCCATTGTGTGGAGAAGCTTCAGCAAAGCATTGTAACACTGCATGTGATTTTGTTCAGAAATCCCAGATGAGAAAGCGTGTCCACCTGTTCCTGACAATAATAGTCACAGGTCGTTATTATTAGTGATGGGAGTCATGGATGTTCTAATCATCTACCACTGCTTAGAAATATACCCTGATATGTAGTGTTTGACAACGTTGTGAGTCACAATTTTGTAGGTTGAGGATTTGTGGAAAGCTTGAGTATGGGGTTAGACCAACTGAAGCTATGTCATCTTGGGTGGCTGAGCTTGAAGGTTTCTTTGCAAAATGACTTCTTCAGCCCTAGACTTGGCTACCTCAGTGCTCCTTGGTCTTACGGGTCCCACGGCATTTTATTCCCTAGTGACTGTGTGCTGGCTTTGAGCTGTTCTCATGATGCGCTCAGGTAGATGACCTATATTGCACAATGACTCTCAAGAGGTAGATGTGGAAGCTGCCGGGCCAGCTCAGTCCTTTGTCCAGAATCAGCACAGTGCCTCTCCACAATAACTGAACCCGCCCATTTCAAGGAGAAGGAGGAGGAGAAACAGGCTTCCTCTTGAGATGGTGAAGTGGGAAGTCATAGTGCAATACAACCTGTGGGATGGAGGGTGGTGTGCTGCCTGATGTCGGAAGTTACTGTCTGCTACAAGAGCCTCTCTGAAGGTGGGCAAGAGGTTATGTTCTTTAGGTTGCAACTCTTGTGTAAATTGTTTATAATGCATTGATTTTAAGTGTTATATTCAAAGAGCTGTTCACATGCTTTACTTACATTTGCTGAAATTTTGCCTTCCAATCCTTAGCAATTCCATATGTCTCAGTCATTAGCAATTCAATTTAACAATCAAGTCCAGTGAGTTCCCAGTATAAGAGCAGGCTGTCGCTCATCCTGGCGAGCCCTCTGTTTGGTCTTTGGCTTACAAGATGGAACAAATGTTTGAGGGGCCCTGGGAAAATTGCTAAGGGTGTGCTGTCATGGGGAGAGCTGTGTTCATGCCCTCAGGCATGCAGCCTTACAGCTGCACGGTAGAGTTTGCTGCTTCGTTGCTGAAGAAAGTGACATTTTCATCTGGCTTTTCTCTTTGTCCTTCCAAAGTTGTGTTCCATGGTATTCATGGTGAAGAAGGAGGAATATCTAGCCTACTCCACCCCCATCACAGGAAGTATTAATCATCCTTTCATCTGTGTTTTCATAGTTCTTGGGTGGTTGCACTATTGTTTCTCCTGATGATTAATTTATCTTTAATCAGATAGGAAATAAATGAGTACATCCTGCTTACAAAAATTTCAAACCACACAAGTAAAATAAATAACATTCTTTTCCCCAGAGACATGCAACCATGAAAACCTTTTGGTAGTTCTCCAGATTTTGTCTCAACATTGGCATATGTGTGTGTATGTTTCACTTACTCAAATGGAATATCACTCTCATTTATGGTGTACTTTATTCGCTCAAAAATGCTAACCTGGAGAACTGTGTGTACAAATCAATGTGTCCCTTAATGAGCAGAGTAGAATTTCATTGTCTTATTATGCTGTTGTGACTGAAACTGTTCCCCTGTGGATGGGCATTGAGATTGTTTTCAGTTGTACCCTGAAGATAATATTGCAGAAATAATCTCTGCATCTGGGTGCGACTGGAACCACATCTTTGGGATGGATACTTGGGGGTCGAATTGCTGAATTAAAGGATGTTCATACCTTATTCAAGAGAAGGCCGGATTATCTTTGCCAACTTGAAAGGCAATTTGGCAGGGAATGTGCCTACCACATTTTGTTAGATCAGATCGACTAGAAAAACAAATCCATAGACACTCATATGTATATAAGAAAGAGGTTTATATACAAGAGCAATTGAACATTGAGAAAACATCCCAGCCCATTTCAGTCCAAGGTTATGAGTCTGATATTAGCCTATATGCCCAATACCAATCCATATGTCCTCTTCAGATTCACAAAGCACATGCAATGACACCAGGACAATCACAGACTAGTGGGTGCAGAGTCTTGTGTATCCAGTGGTGGTAGAAGCATCTCAGCACTGGAAGGAGCTCTCTGTGGCTCTTCCAGTGCCAGGGTTCAGGGTCTATCAGCATGCTGCCATGTGTCCTGTCAGCTGCAATGTCTCCCAGGGTGTGACCCCTGAGAGATAGTGTCTCCTGTGTTCAAGAAGGAATTACCACATTTCCCAGAATTCTCAGCAGAAGATCTTGACCACACAGAGGTTTCATTGGCTATCTCCAAATTGACAGGCTAGGTGTGGCAGTCATGTGCTTATGTTAATTTTATGATTGAAATGTAGGGGTGGAGTCTAGCCTGTTAATCTGGAGATAGCCATTGAGTAGCCAATAAGTAGCCATAGAGATGTGGGCATGGCTTTCTCCTGAGACTTCTGGGGAAATCTCATGATATTTCCTTTGTGAAGATGAAAGCTATCTTCCCCAGTTGTTGGGAGTGAGTCTCAGAGACGATGAATCACGGAAAAGACAAGATGGCAGCATCCGAGAAGCTGGAGGAGCCGGCGTAACTGGAGGAGCCGGCGTAAAAACCACACAGCTTTGCCCTGATGGACTCAGACCTCTGAAGCTGGAGAAGCATACTGTTGATGGACCCTGAGCCCTGGAAGCGAGGAGCCATGGGGAGACCCCTGCCAGCACCAGAATTCTCCACCCACTGACCTGTGACTTCGTGAGTCGGAAGGAGACTTTATTGACTGATTTCAGGTATATGGGTTAATATCGAACTTAAGACTTTCAACTGGACTGGGCTCAATGTCCTGTTCCTCTTGTAGATAAACCTTTTCCTTATATCCATATGTGTCCCTATGAAATTTGTTCCTCTAGTTTAACTGGACTAACACACTAGGCTTCACCCCCGCACTCTTAAGCCTCAAATTGACACGAGATTAGGTGACTGCTACACACAGCCTTATCAATAATAATTATTATTTATTCTCTGTGTTTTGTATATCTAATAGGAAAACAGGTATATCTCATTAATGTTTTATTTTAATTTCTCAGGCTATTACTAAGAAGTCACATCTTTTTGTATGTTTATTGAGTGCATGTATTTCTTCTTCTGTGGTTATTTTTGACCATTTTGTTATATTTATATGAAGGTGTATGTTTTTCTCTAAAGAGCCCTGATAGCATAGTGGGTTTCATGTGGTTTGCTCACCTCATTGTCAGTGATTCTAAGCCACTAGCTGTTCCACAGAAGAAAGACGAGGTTTTCTTTTCCCATAAGATTTACAGCCCATAGAAATCCAAAGTGGCAGGTCTATACTGCTGTATGGCTTAGAATTGACTTGATAGCAATGAGATTAAAAAATAATTTTTATGTTTCCCTAAGCCATTTTAATTTTGTTTCATTGATCTCCTAACCTCTTATTTTGGCTCCTCAAAACCACATTTTTAGTCCATGATGGCACTGTGGAATAAATGTTGGGCTACTAACCCTGTGGTTGGTGGTTCAAAACGTACTTGCCCATTTGTTGCCTGTAGAGATTTATAAACTTAGAAATCCCACAAAGGGTCACAATGCATTGAGATTGACTTGATGGCAGTACATTTGGTTTCTATTTGTAAATGGGTGCTAATATGACCTGGATTGATAACATATATTTCTGTGTAATGAAAACCTTTAATATGTTGAACTTGCAGATGGTTCTTTTCATGGAATTGTCATTTTGTTTTAATTGTGCAATCATTGTCTTAAACATTCTAAGGGCACAAAAATAAAATTTGTTGTGTTTCTTATTTTTTTCAACCTTCATAGTTATAATTTCTTTTTCTGATATTTTCATATTGTATCTAGAAATTCCAATAAAATACTGAACTGCTGACACGAGTGAGATATCACTACCCTGCTTCGTACATTAATGACAGTGCTGTTTTTTTTCTCACCACAAACCATTTTATGTATACCTTTTATTCATTAAAGGAGTTTTGTCTGATATTTTTGTCTTCAGAGATCATGCTGGGAAGGTGAGCATATGCAAAATGCTGGCTTATTAGAACAAGGTGATCTTGCATTGAGTGAATACTTGAGTAGAAGCTCAATATCTGTTTGTTACCTTAATACTTAGCCCATAAATATATATACATAGATATATGTCCCTATTGTTATATATAAGTATATTTTCATATGTACATGTCTATATTTAGACCTCCATAAACATCCTTTGCCTCCCAGTTATTTTCTCTATTTCCTTTTTTTTTTTGGGGGGGGGTATCACTGCCTCTGGTGGTCATGGGCACTACCCAGTACTGCTCCTGAGAGCCACCGCTGGATTTGAACCACCTAGCCTGCTTCATCTCGGCTACATTACACTTGGTCAAGTTCTACCAGGAAACTAAAGCCCTTCTGATTATCAATTTTAGTTCACTTGTTCCTTTGTCCCTTGGTTTGTTGGCTTCCGTCTAACTTTCCCCAATCTCACTCTTGCCCATGTCCCCCTGGAACCATTGGACCTGCTGTTTTCTTCTTGAGGTTGTTTACCCTGCCTATCTTATATAGATAGACATGAAAAATAAAAACAAAACAACAACAAAGAAATGCCTGTGAATAGTTCTAGGCCTATCTGTTGACCTTTATGAATGTTTCCCAATCGAGTCTGATGAGGTGCCACACCTTGCCCCTGAAGTCTGCTTTTGGGATTCCTCAGAGACTTCATTGTTTTGCTCTCCTTACTGCTCTGTTGCACACCTTTTGTGTTTTGCCCCATTGTACTGGGGTCAGATCAGGCACCATTCCCACACTGTCTTTCCAGTGTTGTTCCCATAATGCTATGGGTCAGGGAGGGGATTCTCTGTCTCATGGTGGGACCCCCAAATGATCTTTTCTGTGTATTGGCTGCTCTGAACAGGAATGTTGTCCTCAGGGTTTGGTGGGTCAGGTTGCATTTTACTCTCTTTCTCTCTCCTTCCCTCTTAGTTTGTTCCCATGTTCTGAACAGAGGAACCCCTCTCCAGGGGCTGTAGCTTCAGTGCTATCCTCTATGGTGCATTCTTCTGGGATCCACAAAGCTGTGATTTGGGCGAGAGCTACTAAATGCACACATTCCCAGGGTGAGGTCCATGCACTTGGCAAGGGCCAGACGTAACCCAGGGATACATATGGCAGTCACCTAAAAAGAAGAGAAAAAATAAAGGAAAAAAAAGGTTCTTTTTTCTGATTTTTTGTTAATATTCTGTATAGACACCAATTTTTGGTATACAATAGTGTCATTTTTATTTTATTTTTTAATTCTGATATCTGGTTTAAATAATGAGTTAACTTTTTATCCCATGAGTCTAAAAACATTTTTTTAAAGTATCAGATTTATCATGATTTTAAGTCTGATGAAATCTACCCTTGATGGTACTTTAGAAGGCTTGGTGATACTTTAGAAGCAATCTAACTAACACATTAACCTCCTTAGTGGCTATTATAAGTTTAGAATAGACAGTTTAGAGTATTCTTGTTCAACCAATTCTATCCATGCATATTTTTCTAGAAAATTCTTTCTTTCTTTGACTTTTGGCTCTAATTATATAAACTTGTACAAAGTAAATTAATATTTGGGTATTTACATTTTTTCCATAGCTAGCTATGTCCTTTTCTATCCTTTATATCATATCTTTTCTCATTCTTTCTTGCTTTTAATATGAGAGGTCTTTGAAAAGTTTGTGTAAAATCAGTATTATAAAAAAGACTGTGTATGAATTTCAAAAAGTTTTGGCATCAAAATAAACCCATAGTAGACTATAATAGCATGTCTGAGCAAAATCTAGTTTGAGTTACAGAATAAGACATTTGTCTGAAAAGAGTTTCCATCAGAACAACATATATTCTTCTAAGACTTAAGCAAGAACAAACATCAAACTTTTAGTGGAACATGGGTGGAAGAGTGAGAATTGACTCAATGTGAGGGAGTTTGGTTTAGTTATTAGAAGTGAGACAAGGCCCCAGTGAAATCATAAGTTTCTAACTAGATTGCTCATTTTAGGAAGACGTTAAATATTCTTGAAGATGAAGTGTGCAATGGCACAATGACACATCATTCACATCAATTTGCTACTAAGACACAACTTTTGTCCACTCTCTAATTGATGGGGTCCTACTTTTAACAAGAAAGACAATAACCAACCAGACAGAAATCTCTTACCTCTGTGTACACAATTAAATTAAAACTAAAATAAGTAAACTTTACAGGTGAGTGCTTATCCAGTTGCTCTCAGAAGAGCTGAAAACAATAGCAAAAGTTTCCATTGAAATTTTAAACACGTAGGACCAACAATCTGAAGAACTTCTTGGAAAAAGTGTAACAGGAGGCGCGCTATAGTTTTTACCAAAACCTGAAGACAAAGCATAAGCAAGGCAATGTCTACTAAGAGTTAGAAGAGGTGCAGTCCCAGCTAAAGCACAGAGGTCGAGAGCAGAGGCTGTGGCGAGTATTTGTTCTTGTTTTTAATATGTGCAAGGAATTGTGCAGGAAACTGTACCATCTGCTTGTTTTGAGAGTGCCTTGAGGAAGTTGCCAAAGCTTCAGCCAAAAAATGCCTGTGAAGGCTTCACCGAGACTCCTTCAGCACCACAACCATGAGGACCGTCCTGCTCACTTGTCTCATCACAGAAGGACTCTTCTGTTTGATGGGAAATCACTAAGCCTCCAAATTACAGTCCCGATTTCAGTCCTTCTGATTTTTGTTTCCTAAAAAAGAACCCCAAAACCTTTAACTATATAATACTCATTTTTATTTAGTTAATAATGTGTACAAGTCTGCATTGATATGGCTAAATTCTCACGGCTCTGTTTTATATGTATGGACAAAATGGTCCATATCATCATGTAAAATTTCATTTTGACCTCGATGTAGCTTATGTTCATAAATAAAATTCATATTTTTCACAAATTTTTGAAGTCTCTTCCTATGGAATTTTCCATAAAAAGCTTGATTGTGTGTTATACTTTTTTTGAGAACACTACTATTTTTCATTTCCTGTTTGATATATTTCCTTTTGAATATTTCCTAATTATTTCTAATTTCATGTATTTTGTTTATTAATATTTCCATAGTTTCTTAAGATTTGTTATGTGTGTGTAAAATTTCCTCTGCATACCATATCATATATGATACACATCATATATATGATACACACATATAATATCACATAGCATATAGGTTTTAGTATTAATTATTCTGATATAGTTTATTATGTATGTTATGTTATTTTAGCATAATATAACAGTTCAAATCCAGCAGCAGCTCTCCAGAAGCAAGGCTGGGCTTCCTACTTCCACCAGGGCAGTGATGCAAAAAAAAAAAAGAAATTTACATTACTATCTAAGTATGGTTGTGTGTTTTATATGTTATATATGTTATATTTTGTTTAGCATAATTATTCTTATTGCTATTTGCTTCAACCAAGTTTTGCATTGAAGCTTTATTTTAGAAGTTGTTACCCATATTAATTTTTGAACCCTTTCCTTTGCTTCATCATTTTGCCAATGTCGAATTTTGTGATAGTGGAAATGAAGATTAAATACATCTCACACTGCCTGAAGAACACACAAACTCTCGTCTGGAACACGCTCACCACAGTGTTCTTTGTAAATGACAGTGAGAGTTCATCCCACACACTTTGGATACGTTCATCAGCAGGAGTAGGACAACATCCTTGGTAAAGTGGAAGGAAAAAGAGAAAAATCCCCAATGAGCTAGCTTGACACAGTGAATTCAGTAGTGCACATGCACAGGAGCAAGGACTGGTATGGTCGTACTGTTCTGCACACAGAGCTACTAGGAGTCCGAATCAACGGAGCAGCACATAGTGTCAACAACAATAATACTGTTCTTAACTGGGGAAAATGTTGCTGTGTTTATACTCTGCATTCATTCAAACTATAACATAAAAATAATGAAATGCACAATTAGAATTTTCAAACAATTCTAAGATCTTCATTTAAGATAAAAATATATGTCACTTTAGTGCCTTCATATTTTTATTTTTCATGTAGCATCCAATGCTGGCTTTAAAAATTTAATTTATTTTGTTGTTGTAGAGAATATACATAGCAAAACCCAGGCTGATTTTACATTTTCCACGTGTACATTTTCATACCATTGATTAAGTCTGTTCCTGTGCCACCATTCTCACTCTTCCTTTGAGCTCTTATTCTTATATTAACATAATGGGACCATTTTTACTATTTATTCTAGGACCATATTTACATTTTCTATATGTTTTACTACATGGTCTGTTTGGAGAGGTTTTAAATTTTGTGGGAAAATGTGTTAGGTCAAATTATTAACTGGATTACTTTGATTCTAAATTATTTATTTTGCTCAAGTTGTCAATTGATTAGAAATTTACATTAGTGGGCTGAGCCTTGATGGCATAGTGGTTGTGTGAGGGACTGCAGCCTACAGGGCTGACAGTTCAAATCCAAGAGCAGCTCTCCAGGAGCAAGGCTGGGCTTCCTACTCCCACCAGGGCAGTGATGCAAAAAAAAAAAAAAAAAAAAGAAATTTATGTTACTATCTAAGTATGGTTGTGTGTTTTTATTGTTTCTGAATAGAAATGTTTATACTTTAAATTTTTCTAGGTTTAATAAAATTTCATGTCTTTATAGCACTTTGAAATCATTTAATATAAACAATAACTTCTTTATCCTGTTCTCATTTTTTATTAATTTATTTTCAAAACCCCTGAGGTACTCTGCTTTGAGTGTTTCTGTGCATGTGTAAGTTAGATGGGGGGGCATTTGTGACATTTCAGAGCATCAATTTTGTACAATTTGAACTAGCTATCTGTGTGTCTCTTTTGACTTTATTTGATTACATGTGTTGACTTTTCATTTTTCTTCCTGCTTTATTCTTCATTTTATTGGGAGGTCTTACAGATATGATGACAATTTATAATTCAATTAGATTAAGCACAATTGTAAAATTGCTGTCACCATCATTTCCAAAACATTTTCTTTCTCCTCTTTCTCCCTTCCCTCCCCACCCTAACCCCAGGAACCCTTATTATGAGATATGATTTGACTTGATGTGATGATATATACTATTATTACTATTGCCATATCTTATACCATCCAATGATTTCAATCACCCATAATTCTCTTCCTTGCTTTCACTAGTGAGGTTATACAGTGACCATTGCTTTCAGCTCCTCCCTCTCCCCTTCTCTTCTCATGCCCTCAGGGTATGGGAATCGTATCTCAGAATCATTACTTCTACTACTGTTTCTGAAGGTTTTATTGATCTTGGCTTTCATGCATTGAATGATCCATTTAGAAGATAAGCCCATTCATGCTATTATGTTTACCGCTGTTTGGATTTTTTAATCTTTTAAACCTTCTTTGTTCTATCATAATCATAGATATACATATAAATATAATGTATATTTACATTATGAAGCATTGTTGCTTGGTATACTTCAGTTTGATTAATAAAAGAGTGAAAAAAAATCTTAACAAAATCCAGGTGGTGCTGCCTGGTAAATGTTGGACAGAAGTTCAAACACACCAGTAGATTTAGAGGGAAACAAGGAGGCTATTTATTCCTTTGATCACCTTGGGAACCCAAATAGACATGAAGGCAGTGGATTGGAAGGGTAGCAATACCAACTAGAACTACCAGGTGTCATCAAGTTGACTCTGACCCATAACAGCCTTTTGAGTTTAGACTAGAACTACTTGATAGGATTTTTGATGACTGTTTTTTTTTTTTTTTTCAGAAGTACTGTATTTTTCAAACCATAAGACATACCTGACCATAAGGCACACCCAGTTTTTAGAACAGGAAAACAAGAAAAATTATTCTGAACCAAATAATACCAGTATACTAAAATGTTCTGGGGTACCACACCTTTGGACCATAAGGCACACCCTCATTTTCTCCCCACCTTTTGGGGAGAAAAGTGCATCTTAAAATACAGTGGAGTGCCAGTGCATTTTAACAGATTGAGTAGACTGAGTGAACTTCTAGGTAGACTGAAATCTTGACCGTCGAGCCTTTTTGGTTAGCAGCTGAGTTTATTATTTGCTCCAGTAGAGACTTCTTTCTCCTCAGATCTTCAGAATGCTCGTGGAAAACGGAGATCTCTGATGATTCAGGAAGCTCTCTCTCCTTAAGACTGGGTCTGTAAATGATGAGTCCTAGAGCCCGTGCCCTCTAATTTACTCTGTAATTCTATGCCGAAACCACCTTGGACCTTGCAGAATTTGCCTGGGCCTCTTACAGGTATCGCACCAATGAAAGGCAGCCGGTGCATGCGTGTGTGTGTGTTTGTGTGACCTGTGTGTGTCTGTGTGTGTATGAGTAGGCAGAATTTGAAATCCATCTTAGAGGACCTTCCTAGCCCAGTTACAATGACGGCAAGAAAGGGAGAAAACAAAGCAGAGAATTAATCACGGAATAAACTGTGGCATGATTGATGACTCATGCTATACGAGCTCTCTCAGGGTAGCTGATAGTAAGAACCTCGGTGTGGGAGTAGGGTCCTGCAAGGTCAGCAGTTTTAAACTACTAGCTGCTCGGTGGGAGAAAGCTGACGCTTTCCACTCCGGTAAAGATTTCCAGTCCTAGAAACCCACAGTAACAATTTTACTTTGTCCTGTCTTTGACCCTTTACTTTGACCCCGTAGGGCAGAGTGGAATTGCCACCGTGGGTTTCTGAGACTATATCTTTTTGAGGGAGTAGAAACCTGGCCCTTCTCTGGAGGAGTGAGCTGGCAGTTTTGACCTGCTGACTTTGAGGTTAGCAGCCCAACTCACAACTATTGTACAATAGTTGAAGTGTTTAATTCACTGACTGGCAAGGAGTTTGCAGTTTTCTTCTTTGTTTTTTTTTAAAAAAGTTATTTCTATGCCTGGCCAGTTAGTACCCCAGTCATTCACATAAAACCTCAGTTGCAGTTAGAAAGATTGAAATAATAAAAGCACTGTAGTTACTCAAGGCCGTTCAAGTGTTATCTCTCATGAAACAGGGTACATTTCACAGTGGTCAGTGACTTGTGAGATTTCCTATGCACTTAGAAGACTTCAGCCTCGGGTTCTCTTCTTTAGCAAGGTTCTGCCAGGAAGGATGGTGCTACAGATTGAGAAGAGAAGATTGACCTCTCAGTCTTTCTCCCACCTTTGAGGATGGGGGACCTGGAAGCTCTCTTCCAGCTCCCACATTCCAGTGCAAATTTTTGAGAACGCAAAACTCGAAACTGGCCTTTCTGGTATCATAGGGTTGCATCAACAATTGGATCTCTCAGTTTATTTTAAATGTTTAGCCATCTTCCTGGGCTTCCATTTCTAGTCATATGTTAAGTCAACAAATATTAGAGGAGGGCAGAGGAAAAGGTTTCCTCTGTTTTTTTCTTGGAGAGAATCATGTGTTTCAGGTCTGGTCTAGACTCATCATTCGCGGCACAATGAGTGCACTTACCAGGTGCTGCTCAGGAGAAAGAAGCCATTTTCTACTCCCGTAAAGATGTCAAGTTTTGGAAACCCTGCCCTCTGTTGCTGCAATCCATGCTGGGTAATGGTGGTAAATCTGCACTCTCTGGTCCCATTCTATCTGGTGCTTATCTCTTCTTTATTTTGTTGAGTCACAGACCAACATGTGTCCAAAGGAATCCAGGAACCTACCTAAACAATGGGTGTGGAGGCAGAGGAGTCAGTCTGCAGTAGTCCTACATGTGATTCATGGGTGTGTGGGAGTTCATGTTTCTAAGGGGTCCACTAGGAAAGGAATAGAACCTAGAAAGTGTCTGATTGCACCCATCTTGCCTGGTCTCCAGGAAACCATGCCGTGTATTGCGGACCGTGGTGGCACAGGATTTTAGTGTTAATACTTATGATCCTCTCTGAAACAAGTTCCCTCATATTAAGGAAATAGGTGGAGTCCGGCGTTTTAAGATACACTGCATGAGACAATGAAAACAATCAGCATCGGTATACAAGCATAGGGAACACATGAAGATGGCCCTAATTTACTATGATTGCCCTAACATACTGCTTTAATATACTTGCTGATGTGATGTGAAAGGTGAGGATCCAGGCAGAGTCCCCGTGGTCTCCTTGAGTTGAGATGGCATTGGAATTTTGGGATGGCTAGTGTTCAAAGGCCAGAGTACTGGAGAAGTGAGATATGTATAGAGAAAAAAAAAACCAGAAACCAGAATTCCAGTATTGTACAGTAATAAAAAGGTCCATCCAGGGTAATTGGAGCAAAAATGATGGTCTGTAGCTGAGCTACCTCTGCCAGGAACTAGAACCAAAGCTTTTCACCTCCCATAAAGCAACCAAAGGACACCCAATGTTTCCTGTACACAGCAGGAGCCTTTAAGTAGCATGCACTAGACAGAAACGTGGTTACAAATAAATTAGGCCTGTGGATGCAAATTACCCTCTTATTGACCCTGAAGTAAAAGGCTCTCTGAGCACTCCCACACACCCACAAATCACACAAGCATACCTAGTCCGTTTGCAATGAGGACTGGAAAGGGGGGGGGGGTGGAAGGGAGGGAGGGAGGGAGAGAGAGAGAGAGAGAGAAAGAACACCACTCAAGGGATTTATAGTCATAGCAGAATACTCCATTTTACATTTTAAAACAAGCATGATCATTAGAAAAATAGTAAGACCCCAAAATATTAGGAGATAACCCTGAGATCCTTGTATTTGACATTATTAAGTTAATTTTTCTATTTCTAGTTCCCCATATGCTGGGAATTTAGAAAGCAAATATCAAGCCAGTCATAGAAAAAAGATGAACAAAACCTCTTTGCTTATTGCTGTAGTGCTTATTGATATGTATTTTTTCTTTCATGTCAGGACATGTTGTATGTGTGATTAAGAAGGCCTCATGGTTATGCTTTGAGTGACAAAGCCTCTCCTGGGGAGATGGATGAGGCTGTGCTCCCCGACAGACTGACAGCTTCTGAAACTCTCAGGAGTGTCTATTCTTTCCTTAGCGGCTGCTGTGAGATGGGTCTTGCAGTGGCTGCTGGTTTTGTGTAGATGTCTTTATAAGAGTGATGTCCTCACACTATTTTAATGAATTTTCCTAACAACATTTCCATTGCAATCCTTATAACTAAACACTGTATTACTTCTAAATTGTCTCCTCAGCAAGGACACTTGGCTTCAGCAGGCTATCCTTGATCTGCTCTGCGTCCTTTGCTTACACCATAGTTCCAGGCACAACCGACGGCAGAGTGTAAAAGGATTGCATTTCACATTTTTGCTAATGATAACATTTGTAAGCATTAATCACATAGAAAACTATTGCCCAGGATCTGATTATAATAACTTCCTTAAATTATTAAGTTCATATTTTTGTATATTTTTTCACAGCATGAGAAAAAAAGCAAAGCGAAATGAAATATCCAGTGAGAAAGGGTATATAGCTAGCTATCTTTGTACATCTAACATTGTAAATGTGACTGCGTATATAACCGGCAATTACAAGCTAGTCAACATGTCAGAGATGTGCTATTTGTTACTTTCTCTGTAGGTAATTACTCCTCAAGATATAATCAGTGTTAAAGGTAGTGAAGTGCAAAATACTTGCAAGAACAAGGTTTGTGACTCATTGCAACTGGCTTTATAAGTTGAGGTGTTCTTTTCCTTTTTCTTATCTGGAACATTAGCAGAACTTATTGATTTTTATAGATTTACATGGTAAACAGCGTGTAAATTTGTTCCCTGCACAATACATATGTAATCTAGGTGCAATATTTAATGCTCTGGTGTGTGTGTGTGTGTATATATATAATAATGGCTGAAAATATAGTTTGGGCTGAGAGTTATGCAAAAAAATATGTGTTGAAAAAGCTGGGTTGACCGTGGTGGGGAGACAATAATGTGATAGAACACTGTGTAGTGAGTAGACTTTTAAATCTACACATTTGAGAAGAATAGAAACCTGATACCCAGGGATACATTTTGGGCGCTGGAACCTACATTTTCTATTACTTGGAGAGTTCACTTGAAGGAAAATCATGCAAGATTACACTACAACTTGCCAGTGAATGGCCCTGTAGCTTACACATCATGCAATTAATGAACAAATATATCTACTTCCGTAGGAGGTTAGTATGAGACCTTCCTTTCTTTTTGTATCGTATTATACGATAATGTATTTAAGTTAATAGTTTTTTGAAAAATGATAAAGTGTAGTAGAAAGTGTGAATCCTGGGATGGTGAATTTCTATGACCAATTGTATTTATAATGTGGCACTATATTTTAGAAAATAGGGTATATATTATTACATAGTAGAAAAGATGAATTTTGAGGAAAGAGAATTATATACTTCAGGTCAAGTTGAAATAGAAATAATAATATTTACTATCCTATCTGAAACAAGTTCCCCCAAATTAGGGAAAGAGATGAAGTCCTGCATCTTAAAATAATAGACACGAAACAATGAAAGCAATCAGCATCGGTATACAAACGTAGGACACATATGAAGATGGCCTTAACTTACTACTTTAAGATAGTTGCTGGTGTGACGTGAAAGGTGAGGCTCCAGGCAGATTCTGGTGGTCTCCTTGAGTTGAGATGGCTTTGGGAGATTAGGGATGGCTAGAGTACAAATGGCAAAGTACCTGAGAAGTGGGATATACATAGAGAAAAAACACAGACACCAGAATTCCAGTCTATTGGAGTTATAAAATGTCCATGCATGCAAGGACACCACTTGACATTGGGGAAAAAACATGGAGTAGGTTTAGTGGGGGGAAAATTACTCAGGGTTGCCCCTCACCAGGCAGACTGGAAAACCTCATAATTCTAGTTCACTACAGAGAGTCATCAAAAGTATGTGGCCTCAATGTGGTTGGATGCTGTAGAGGGCTGCTCTTACCATCTTGCAATGAATAGGTTGGCTGTGCCAACCCAGCTCATTAAGGGGCTTCCTTTTTTTTTTTAATTGATCTTCCACTTTAATAAGAATGTTGTCATTCTCTAGGGACTTGTTCCTCCTGATGACATGTCCAAAACTGATAGAGTAAAATTCACTCATCACCCTTACTTCTAAGGAGCTTTCTGCATTTTTCCAAGATATATTTATTGGTAATCTTGGTATCCCCTGATATAATAAGTCAGCATTCTTCATAAACACCATGAATCAAATGCATCAAATCTTCATTGGTCTTCATTGTTTATTGCCAATTTTCGTTCTTTTCTATGTTTTATTTATTTATTTATTTATTTATTTATTTATTTATTTGGTTTTTGGGCATCACTGCTCTCCGGTGGTGGGAGTAGGAGGCCCAGCCCCACTGCTGGAATTGAACCTCCATCCCAGTGGGCCGCAGTCCCGTGCACAACCACTACGCCACCGGGGCTCAACCCCTTTTCTATGTTTTAAATGAACTTGTTTGTAACTAAAAATTCCAAGTCCATTTCAGTTCTACTTTTCTTCCTTTACTAAGGCACTTAAATCATTGTTTAGGTCCAAGGATTGTGTTTTGTTTTGTTTTTAAAGAATCATACTGGGGCTGAGCCCCGGTGGTGTAGTGATTGTGTGCAGGACTGTGGTCCACTGGGTTGGTGGTTCAAATCCAGCAGCAGCTCTCCAGGAGCAAGGCTGGGCCTCTCTACTCCCACCAGAGGGCAGTGATGCCCCCTCCCAAGGAATCATACAGTATATAGTTATATATAACACATCAACAAATGAAATCAACAAGAATATCCCATTTTGACTTACCTTCATGGGTCACAAGGAAGGGATGAGAAAACCAAGCTGTAGTATAGCACCAATGAAACCCACAATATTCCTCTGGTTTCTTGAGGTTTCCTCACCCCCTTCTGGTTTCCTCACCCCCGAATATCATGACTCCAATCCTGCCTTTCACTGTGGTCTATATTGGAGCATGTACACCAGCGATAAGAGCTCATGGCACAACAGCAATGGGAATGGAGATACCAGGAGGGAGGGGGAAGGTGAGAAGAGGGGAGGAAGAAGGAACCAATGCAATGATGGACATTTTAACACCAATCACCCCCGCACCCTAGGATAAACAACAGAAACCATGGAGGAAAGGGAAACAGTGGTCAGTGTGAGATATGAAAATAATAATAATTTATGATTTATCAAGGGATATGAGGGTGGGGGAAGGGAGGGTAAAAAAAACGCTGATACCAAGGGCTCAGTGGATAGTAAATGTTTAGAAAATAATGATGGCCTCATAAATACAAGATGTTTGATATAATTGATGTAGGGATTGTTATAAGAGTTTTAAGAACCCCCAATAAAATTATCTTTCAATAATAATAAAAATAATATACCATTAAAACTTCCATAAATGAAGTTCTTTCTTTGTTGCCAATTTTTCCATGCAAAAGACACTAAGAATACTAAGATTTAGGCCAGGTTCCACAAAATAACGTCTTTTATTTTTAAGGCTCTCAAGAGGTCTATGTAGCAGATTAGCCCGAATGCAAATATTCATTTGATTTTTGACTGCTTTTTGTCCATGAACATTGCTTGTTATTCTAAGTAAAATAAATTCTGAATAATTCCAATCTTTTCTCCCCTAATTATGATGCTACTTCCCTGTGCAGTTGTGCAATTTTTTTTCTTATGTTGAGGCATAATCCATACAGAAGGTTATAGTCTTTGATCTTCACTGGCAAGTGGGTCAAGGATATTTTACTTTCAGCAAGCCAGTTTATGCTACCCGAATATTAGAAGTTCTTGAGTATACAAACCTGGTACTGTCTTATTTTTGGTACACCCAGATCTTTGGATTATTTGGTCAGGATGCATGTAATAATGAATGTGAAAGGAGAAAACCCTGATGTGCACTTTGTCTAATTTTAAACTGGCAACATCCTTTTGTCATGTTTGAAAAACTGCCTTCTGCCTGAGAATAAGTAATTGTTCTGAAATTCCCCTTCTTTTCAATGTTCTCCATAACTTTTATGATGCACATCATCAAATGGATTTCTCTTGCAAAGTCAAACCAAGACAAAGAACTTTCCGTTATTCTCCACTTTCACTGAAGGCACTTCTGACATAACCAATGATCTGCCTCACTTCCGATACTTTTCTGGAACCAGGTTCCTGGCTTTTCCCTGAAATGTATGCTGCAATATTTTTTCAATTATGTTCAACAAAACCTCATTTACATTTAATATTAATGATATCGCTTGATGGTTTCCACGTTCATTGGATTGCTTACCATTTAAGGGCCCTGGTGATATAGTGGTTACACCTTGCGCTGCTCACTGCAAAGTCTGCAATTTGGAACCTCCAGCCACTGGGGGGTGGGGTGGGGGGAGAAAGATGAGGCTTTCTACTTCTGAAAAGCTTTACAGATTCTGAGCCACAAAGGAGCACTTCTTCTCTGTCCTGTGGGGTCACCCTGACTTGAAATAGACCCAAGGCAGTGAATTATAGAGTTATAGTTGTTTCATTTATTTGTTTGCTTATTTGTTTACTTATCTATCTATTTATTTATTTTAGAAGCACATCATCATATTCTTCTTTCTAGTCTGTCCTGGTCTGGAGCTCTCCTGAAACATGGCAGCCCTGCTGGAATATGAATTACTGGTAGCATAAGCTCTAGTATAACAGCCATCTAAGTGTATTACAGTATAAGTAAATGGCAGAGGAGTATTGGTCTTACCTCAATTCTGAAACCAAACATCGACTCTGACTCGCAGTGACCCCATCAGATGACATTTTTACAGGGATAGGCAGCCGTAGCTTTCTCTTGGAGTGTGGATGATGGGTTAGAACAATAGTTAACATGGGGTGAGTCTCCCAGTGCCCAGCTCACAACCTCACCAGACATCCTTTGCTTAAGTCAAGTGTCTTGTAAGCTGAGATCCACATACTAACTAGAAATGAAACCTTAGGATTTCAGAGAACCAATCCTTTTCCAAGTAACTCAAAGTACACCCTAGAGCGCAGCGGGAGGGTATTCCCCCCACCCCCGGCCCCCACTGGGACTTTTTTCCTTTTTTATTAAAAATCATTGTATTGCAAAATTTGCCATTCGGCATCAACAAGGCAAATTCACAATCTCTGGCATCTGGTTAAAAAGTGAAAAACATGAAAAGAAGCAGGAAAATAGGACTATAATGGGAGAAAAATAAAGGTCAATAGAACTGACCTAGATATTAGAATTAGTGATTGGCATTAAAGCAGTTGTCTCTCTGCTCAAATGATTCAAAAGGTTGAATAGAGAGATTGGAGATATGTAAAAATAACCAAATTGAATTTCTAAAAGGATGGAGAAATCCAATGTTTGAGGTGAAATGTTCATCAAAATGCAAACGCACCGCTATTTAGTTGTCTCCGGTTTAAAGCAGCTCTACAGAACACGGTTGATCTGCCCCTTTTGGGTTTCACAAAGCCTCGTCTTTCTTCCGTGGAGCGGCTGGGTTCAAACGACTGACCTTGTGGTGAAGAGTTCAAAGCACAATCAACTGAGTCACCCGCAGTATTTGAAAAACGTACCGTATGAGACGAATGTCTAAGCCAGAAGAAGAGTTCCATGAACTTAAAGACATAGCAGAGGAAATTAACAAAATGAAAAACAAAGAAAAATGATCATTAAAAAAGAAGAGAATACTAGTGAGTCATGGGGCCACTGCAAACAACCTGAAATATGAGTGCATCTCTGTGTGTATGTGCAGATAAATTTTATTCTCTGAAAGAGAAGGTAGGGCTGAAGCAATTCAAGTAATGGCTGACATTTCAAAGTTTTTACAGAAACTATAAACCATAAAAAGGCAAAGCTAAACAAGGCCCTAGCACAAGAAATGGGGGCGAGGAGGGGAGACAGAAAGAAAAAAAAAACAAGAAACCTACACCAATGTTATAATAAGATTGCTCTTTGGTGATAAAGGAACAATTTTAAAAGCAGCTAGAGAAAAAAGATACATTAGATACAAAGAAACAAGGGAGGATGACAGCAGACTTCTCTTTGGAAATATCGCAGGGGAAAAGATAATAAAGCGACATATTTAAAGTATTGGAAGAATACCAAACAATCCTGTGTCAACCTAGAATTATTTTATGCAGTGAAATATCTGAAAGAAGGTAAATAAAGACAATTTGAAACTTAAAATGATGAAAGCATTTATCACCAGTACATAGGAACTGTAAGAAATACTGAATACTGAAAGAAAATGATGTCAGATCTACAGATGGATCTACAAAGGCAACAAAAAGTCTTGGGAAAACTTAAAAATACAATTGCAAAATAGGGCTTATTATATAGTATGAGAATTAACTGGGTATATACCAAACTCTGTTATTGGAAGGTATTTTTAAAAAGCGGTTGCAGCTGTAAACTGAAAGGGGACTGCCAGAAATTCAAGCCAGATTTAGAAGAAGAAGTGGAACAAATGATATTGCTAATGTCATATGGATCTTGATTAAAAACAGAGAACACCAGAAAAGTGTTTGCTAGATTTTATTGCCTGAGCAGAGGTGTTTGATTTTGTATATCATAAAAAATTCAGAATACTTATGTAGAGAGTTGTCCTTATGTAGAATCTATACATAGACCAAGAGTCAGTTATTCAAACAGAATCAAGGAAGACTGCTTGGTTTTAAAACAGGGAAGGTGTGTGGCATAAAACTAATTCACCTGCTTGTCGAGCAAATAAGCTGAGAAGCTACACTACATGAATGGGATCAAGATTCACTGACATCTTTGTAATATTCTGGGAGATACAACCCTGCTTGCTAAAAGCAAAGAGTAATCAAAGCAACGACTGAGAAAGATTGGCATAGAAAAAAGTATAGATTATTACTAAAATGACATCCTCCATCAACCAGTATGGGCAAGTAGAATTTAATCTAGTTGTGAATTTTGGAATCAATGTTTAACAGTGACCTCAAGTGTTAACCCACTGTTATAGTCAGACTAGTAGCTCCTCAAAAGATGAATATATTATAGTCCTGGGGGCTGTGAATATATTTTGATGACAACTGGGTTGGTTTAAGGTTGCAGATGGAATTTGTGTTGTTAATCAGCTGACTGAAAGATAAAAAGATTATCATGGATAATGTAAGCATAAGATCTTTTAGATGTGGATTAGGCATGCAGATGTTCAGAATAAGGGAGATATTTGAAGTCTTTGGAGCTGGAAGAGGGTGTCACGAATCAAAGAATGCAGGTCACCAATAAGAGCTGGACAATATCAAGAACCAAATTATCTACTAGAGCCATCAGAAGAGTGTAGCCCTGTGGGCACCTTGATTTCAGTCCAATGAGACTTCTTTCAGTGAGAAATGTGCTCGTTTATGAAACCACTATGTGGCCATCTTTTGAGTTGTCAACAAGAAAGCAATACTCCATTCGAGGGCTGAGAGAGTTGGAAACAATTTTTCAAAGTGGAAATAGTGGTTGAATGATCAGGAGATAAAATCTTCTGGACTTTGGAGGTTAGGAGTTGTGAATTAGAAAGCCAAGACTGAATGGAATATGGGTAGACATCCTACTGATGTGACCCCTTCTCTTTCTCTCTTTCAGCCTTCTTCAATATTCTGATAGATACAACTTTCATTTAGCAGCATTTCTCACACTTTCGTTATGTACATCCAAAGTTAGATATAGAATTGGGAAGATAAGTTATAGGTCCCTAGTCTAACAGACTGAACAAAAGGAAAAATATTTATATTAGCTTATTCTAGTTTCTCAGTTAAAGACGTTCCAAGATATTTTCCAACAATGACGAGAATAAATTGCTACCAATACATTTTTTGCCTCTTTACGAAGAAACCAAATATTTACTTGAAGCCAAACATGTTTCATGTGAGTTGTATAATTCTAGACCCCATTTTTCCCCTTGGTACTCTGAGCTAATTCACAAATGGGAGAGAAATATTTAGCTAACATTTCTGGGTGTTTGTTCATTTTTAATTGTACTCTCCAGAAACAATCATATATATTAATCATTTTAGGTATATCTTAAGACTTTATGTCCCCAACCCCAAAGAAATGTGCTATTCACATTTGACTCAGAATTCCAGTTTTTGTGGATGAGTGATATTTGTGCAAGTATGATAGAGAGTATATTACAGTTGCAATGATGAAGTAAGTACTATGTGCCATTGTTTTAGTCTAGTTATTTCTTTGCCTTTACAAATGATAATCCCTTGCATTCACTTTGAAAGATTTCTTCCTTGCATCTTCCCAACACTCTCAGGCTGAATGAAATATTTTTCTCTTTTGTTTTGCTAACAACTTGTATTCCTCTCTACTCCTGACTTACCACAATACCATGTGGCTGTTAACTTAATGTCTAAATACTGGGATACCCATAAAGTTAGGTTTTAATCATCTTACTTTTTTTTAATCATCCAGATCACCACTGAACAATGAATATTAATAAATGTTCATCAAATCAGGAAGAAATAGAGCTGCCAAACTTAAGGAATGTGGTAGCTATTTTAAAGAGCTCATGTATTTTGGTCTCTGCTCTGTTTAATGACTTCACATTGTTGTTTTTGAAGAAGAGAAACATTTTTATTGAGATTTAACATAATGTGATTGTTTTGTTGCATTGCTTGAATCAAGAGGGATTTTGTTTCTTTTGTTTATTTTCTCATATAGAGTTTTACTAACTTTTCTAAAGTATTTTTATTAATAGAACCATATATATGTACATATAACTTTTCTATAAGTTACTGTACTGTGGTGGCTTGTGTGCTGTTATGGTGCTAGAAGCTATGGCACCAGTATTTAAAATACCAGCAGTGTCTCCATGGTGGACAGATTGCAGCAAAGCTATAGACTAAGACTAGGAAGAAAAACCTGTCCATATTGTTCTATTATGTTTAATGGTTGCTATTTTCCATCATTTTCAGAAGCTTGCCGAAGAGGTATACCAAACCACTCCAGCTTGCAGAACCTTGGTCATTTTTCTTCATGACACAGCAAGAGGTTCTGGCAATGATACGCTAAAACAGGGGTCCTCAAACTTTTTCAACAGGGGGCCAGTTCACTATCCCTCAGACTGTTGGAGGGCCTGAATGAAAAAAAAAAACAACAACAAGAAACCTATGAACAAATTCACTGCAGGCTGGGGATGGGTCAGCTGCTAAGCAGAATAGGCAGCGGTGGCAAAAACACCTGGCAGGCCGGATAAATATCCTCATGGGCCGCATGTGGACAATGGGCCGCAGTTTGAGGACCCCTGCTCTAAAATGATGAATCTCAGAAAAAGATAGGAGTGTTTCTGATCCACAGTGCCACACCTTTCACAGTTTACTCCCAGTTCACCTTGAACTCGTAGCATATGGATGTATATTCCTGAATGAGAAATAAGGAAGATTAAAGTGTGCGTGAGTGTTTTTCTTATCAGCGTATTTACACAGTGATATTATTTTTGCAGACTCCTAGGGTCTTTTATTTTATTGCCCCTGACTTTTATCTCTTAAAAATGCATCACTGGCTGAATTCAGGAAAGCTAGATAATCTTATGTGTGGATACCATGGATTTCCCCCCCCCCCCCATAGCCTCGGTGGAAAATATGGAGAGGTCAGGTGCTGGCTCAAGAGGTACACTAATCACCAAAAGAAATGCAAAAATCTTTCTTATGTCAGTTGGAGATCTAATTGGTAGAAACGATCCACAGATTCTGAGAGCTACAAAGGCACTATTTATAGTGAAAACAAATGCAGGTCGGGTTCCCCTGAAATAGAACAATGTATCTTGTTAATAAATCTGTGTGCTATTACCTAGCCTTACTTAATTTTCTTTTTGTTTAGTTTGGTGTTATTTTTTTTGTCTAAGTGTCAAGTATAAGTTACAATCTGATTTTATTAGCAGCATATCAGAATATTGTGATCATAGAGTTACAGGAAATACATACTTGAGATTCATTCCTGTACACACCTAAGATACATATTTACAGTTGTGATAAGAAATCATAAAGCTCATTTGCTCTTCTCAAGCCATTTACAGGGCATTTTGCAATATGTAAGTTGCAAGTTCCATTAATTATTTGACAGTTTAAGCCCCATCTTCTAGGAAGTCTATAATAGTTAATAGATCCTAGAAATCATGACAAAGGGGAACCAGAGGGGTGCATGGGACACAAGAGTAACCAGGCCCACTCCTCGTAGAAAAGTTGACCTTGTCATGATCACCTTCAGATTCCATGTCCGCCTTCTCTCGGTTCCGACCCATCCTCAGTGCTAATCCCAATGGTTTGCAACTGTAGTTAAGTAAGGATACAATCTCTGTCCAATTGAATTCAAGGCTTTTTCTCATTTCTTATTTTTAATCGTATCTGGATAAATAATCCAAAAATATTTTTGAGTTAGTATGGTTTGGGACTTTTTCAGTTGAACCTAAATTGTTGACGTTCAAATGGATTTGGAACAGAGAGGCTGGAATCTGGAATATTATTCTACTACATGTTATACTTGTAAATTTGAGCAAGTTGATGAATATTCGACACACTCTATTAGCAAATGGGGGTGTGGTTGGGTGTTTATTTCTATCCTGTTTTCTATCTTAATGACTACTGGGGCAATCACAGATAATATGGGTTCCAAATGAATTTTAAACTGTGCTTTTCACATTATTGAATGCCATGCTTTGAGGTGCTCTAATTTAACATTAGAGGCACAGAGGATTTAACATTGTAAGACTGCTAACTACAAAATCAGTTGTTCAAACCTACCAATTGCTCTCTGGGAGAAAGATGAGGCTTTCCATTCTGGTACACAAGAGAAATCTAAGCACCTTGGGAAGCCTGTGGACCAGTTCTCCATTCCCTTAAAGGGTTGTTGAGAGTTATAATTGACTAGTTATCATAGAATTTTGCTTACATTTCAATGTTGAAAACACAACCAAAGTTAAAGGAGATTGATCTGGTGATACTTTGTTCCAAGAAGGCCATGAAGGAGCTCAGAGGTTTGTACCTCCAACCTTTGGGTGAGAAGTTGAAGCACCAGAGCTCCCTTCAAAGACGTAGGCACCATATGCAAAATGTACATGCAAAGCTATTTATTATTCCTTTCAGAATTTTTATTTTTAATGAAAGTTATAGCTGTTAAAGGAACAATTAAAGCTAAGCCACAAGATAAAGTTTAGATAGTGTCTTACGAAGAAATGTAGACATTACACTAGTCTGTTTTAATAGCACCACTTAGAAATTGCTAACATAAGAGTGATTTAATGCTCTGTTTCTTTGGTTCCTGGGCAATGGATCAAAAGGGCCATGTGGTCCATGGCCACAGTCAGTGAAGGTACTGATGGATTTTGGCACACTGACTTGTTGCCTGCAGATGGACCACAGCAGGGGGAAGTGCTAAATTGCCTGGAAATTCACTGGTGATTCACTCTGTGCCCAGGTCTGGGAAAACAGGAAAACATGAATTAAGTTGTGATCAGATTAACAGGACCTAAAAATTGGTTTGGGGGATTAGTTAATAAAACTGAGATATGCAAATGAAAATAGCACTAGAAAACCTAGAAACCTCAGAAGATGCTTCTGTTCTTCCCTGCTGGTGATCCCAGAGGCTTTGCCCACAGTACCTTCTCTCTTCTTCTTACATCCTTTGATGGACTGATGTTTTCAGAACCATGAATATTCAAAAAGCATATTTTAGGCAATTATGGTTTTAGTTGTCAAACTTGTCCCCCACGTTTTGTGTGAGGCAACCCAACAGATAAATCTTTAACATTAATGTTTTAATTAATGAAACTGGTTTTGTTTCATCATTTCTTTAAAATAATGGTTTTATTGTTGTAAAACATAAATAACAAAACATTGGCCAATTCAATGTTATTTACTTGTACATCTATGTGGCATTGTTCCTGTCCATCGGGTTGTATACTTATCATCACTCTCTGACAAACATTTCTCCAAACAGTTTCAGGTTCCATATTATTCATAGTATGATGATGACATTGTATTGCTTCCATTAAAGGTCTTACAAATTAATATAAAGTGTTTTAACTCTACTAGAAATACTCACCTTCACACGCCAACGCATCAATACTATAAAACAGTGCAAAAATATCATTATCTTTGCTCTCTTATTTGAACTCAGTTTATACTGTCAGGTTGAGAGAAAAAAACTCCCCTTCCTCCAAATGTGTATATTTCAATTCTCAGACTGTTGTCACCTGTAAATAGCTAAAGGAACTTTGCAAGTGTGTCTCACTTTGGAGTCTTGGGTAGGGACATCGTCCTATATTGCCAAGTGGATGTCTTATCAGTGTTTTTTGTTTGTTTGTTTTTGTCAAGGGAAACACAGAAGGGAACTCAGAATCAGAAGGGGCGAAGGCAATGTCAGAATTGTAGCAGAAACTGTAGGGATGCACCTGAGTGTTGGGGAAAAGTCACAAAGCAAGGAATTCAGGCTGAAAAAGACCAGGAAATGCTGATACCTTGACTTGATCCCAAATATTTTATTTCTAGCAATAGAAGAGGATACATTTGTGTTGATTTAAGACATCAAGATTTGCATAATTTTATTACAATCCCAACAATCACCAGTTAAGCACAAAATCTTGCAATTGTAACTCTGCCATTTGCCTCTACAAGAGTCATGGCTTATGCCTGTTAATTAGCCTCCTTCCTGATTCTCACAGTCTGCCTTCCCCCTTTCATGTACCCCTTACTGCCTTTCCCTTAACTCTTACTGTTGTTTTCCATATGCTGTATCCTATTTTTAACCTTACCTCCTCCAAACTCTTTCTTGTACTCCTTCTAATATTTTCTTATAAGAGCCAAATATAATTTGTTTCCTGCTTGCAATTCTACAGTGATGCTTCATGAGCTGCTTTTCATCTGCCAAACTCCTATTCATGTTTCAAGAGGCAATTTAAACATCCTCTTTTCTGTAGCTCTTTCTACAGATGTAAATATTTGCAGTATTATCTTCTATGTTTTTAAAGCTCCTTGAGTATATTTTTCTGAATAACCCTTACCATATTTTTATAATTATTTGCTTTTGTGTCCATTCCAACATAGTAGGCCATTAGCTGCTCTGGTAACAGAACTGTACCACTCCGGAGCTGTGATTAAGCATCAATTGTTTAATTACAAAAGGAGAAATGCAATTTCGAAAAAGGGTGATAAAGTATATTAACTGAAAAATTTTATAAATATTGTATGATAGAGTATAAGCTAATTAAAAAGAAACTCATCGCCATCTTATGAATTCTAACACAAAACTGACCCCATATAAAATTTCTGAAGTTGTACATCTTTATAAGACTGATAACCTCATCTTCCCCCCTAGGAACAGTTTATAGGCTTGAACTGCCAACTTTGTGACTAGCAGTACAGTGCTTTCCTTACAGAGCCTGAGGAATCCTTAACAATAGAAGGAAATGGGTTAAAAAGTGGGGAAAATATCTTTAAAATATGTTTACCACAAGTAGCAGAAGCATGAGAAATAAAAGAGGAATAAATACAATGACAGTTTTTGTACATCGCTTGCCTATGCTAGTGTCATATTAACCTAAGCACTTTTTCACATTTTTATCTTAGCAACCCTCTGAGCTTGATATTGTTATTGCCCACTTCTAAATTGGGAAAACTAAGAGCATATTTCCCACAGCTAGGATGAAATTTAGACTCAGAATTTTTTTTTTTTTTGGTTTTAGGGCATCACTGCCCTGGTGGTGGGGATAGGTGGCCCAGCCTTTGCCCCTGTGGAACAGGAATTGAACCTCCGTCCCAGTGGGCCGCAGTCCCGTGCACAACCACTATGCCACCAGGGCTCAGCTAGACCCAGAAATTTAGGTTACAGAACATGGTCTTCTTTTTTCATTACCAAAGTTCCATATTGTTTACCTTGGATCTGTAAGAGAAAGTTCTTTGACATATGTTCAGATCATACTGGTCCCCCAGTCTGAGAATTTACCCCTGTCACTAAAACAGGCAATTTTCACTGAGTAAGGACTAATGACTGTGAGCCTGTGGAGGCAATCCAGTGTTCAACTCTAATAGAGTCACTTACACTGTTTAGAAATTTTCTCCTAGCAGATTTGAATTTTGTCCCCATATGGACAATTGTTACGATTCTCGATCTTTACCTTCATGTGTATTGTATATGCCAGACTATAAAATCACCTGAATATCACATGAGGCACCTAATTTTACCATAAAAGTTGCATTAAAAATGTGCTGGAAAAATTGAGCTTATACATGAGTATATACAGTGAGTGTATACCCTCAATACTTCTGGACTGTTGGCTAGAGAGTATGGCTTCTATTTCATTTTTATTATTATAATTATTGTTAATTCTCAATTTTAGTCGATTTATTCTTAAGAAACAGTTGCTGTTGGGTCAACTTTGACTCATCATGACCCCAGAAGTGTCAGAGTAAAGCTGAATTCCATAGGTTTGTCAATGACTGCTTGTACAGGAATTAGGTATATAGAACCTCTGCATAGACTTGAGCTACCAGTCTCCTTCTTTTCTGGATTTTACACCTGGATAAATGTTGCCTTTTTAAAAGATCTCAAATTTTTGATGATACTAAGGTTTCCTTCTCTCTATTGGTATTGTTTCTCTTATTGACTTGCCTATTGTTTCAACTGAAAGTCCATTTACAGATCTGAAGGATGAATAAGGATCATAGTCTTTGTCTCAATGGTTCCACCTGTATCTATGCAACCATTAAGCCACCTGGTGTTTGCTTTTTTTTTTTTTTCATTTTCATCTTGTTCTACATTCACCCCCTTCCCCTTGTCTCACTTTTTGGTGTGAACCCATTCAGAGCAGTTGGTAGTGGTTAGCCAGACACCATCTAGATCTTCTGATCTTCTAGCTAGTAGTGACTGAAGACTGTGTTCCTGTGATCCATTAGTCCATTGGACTACTTGTTTCCATGAGTCTTCAGGTTCTTTTTCCCACTCCTCCTTCCTCTAGACACACAGAGGAAAATACTTACCTCTTAGGGAATTCCTCATGAGCATTGAAGGTCCCAGTTTCTGCTCATCTAAGTAGGATGTAGAACCTTATCTTTGTGGGGTCTATGTTATGCCAACTGGCCCTTGATGTCTTCTTCTTCTTTTTTTTTTCAAATCATTTTATTAGGGCATAGAAAATATATCATATGATCAGTCATATCAAGCAATGTTGTACAATCACTACCACAATCATTTTCACAGCTTTTTACTTTTTCTCACATTCCTTAACATCAGCTCCACATACTCCCTTCCCTTACAGTATTACTCGTAACCCTATTCTAGCTATGGTCTCTTTTATCAACCCAACCTGGGTTTCATACAATGAAGAACATAGAAAGGTACAGATCAGCAAGTCAAGAATGCCACCAACAATAACAAAATACAACAAATGTAAGTCCAGATTAAAAAAAAATTAAAGACCAGATCAGGTTCAAAGTGCATCAAAAGGGAGATAAAATAACCAGGTTTTAACCATTGAAGTCAGATTTATCATTTTAATCTTCTAGAGCTGTCTCTCTAGTACTCTTTTTGTGACAATCAGGTTATTCCCATCCCACAACTATAGACAGAGGACAATCATGGAGGTTTATTTCATGTAAGGTACCGGTGAATGTAGTTTGGGTTTCAACCATCATTTGTAGGCCTCTGCAAAGCAGAATTTCACATTTTAAGCTCTGATACTGTTACCTCCTTCAGATTGGAATTACCATATATACTCCAGTATAAGTCTACCTGGTTATCAGACAAGGCACCTATTTTACCACAAAAATTGCATTAAAATGTGCTGGAAACTCGACTTATACTCGAGTATATAGGTATATCATCTATAATCCTTGGATCATAAATATTGGTGGGCATCTTCATGTGGGCTTGGTTGATGTTTCACTTATGTGGCTACTTATATGAAAATAAGCCTTTAATACCCCTGATGCTCTTTTTATCCTGATAGGAATTATCTAATTTCTTTACCATACTTGGCTGGAGCACCCATTTTGTCCATGTTTCCTTCAGGCAGACATGTGTGGATCAGGAACATATCATGCAAGCAAATTGTTCATGAATTTTAACTAAGATTAACTATTAGTCCCTAAATCCATTCCTAAATCTATGCTTTCTATCAGCCTCTTGTTCACCTTGGAGGTAATATTTTATGATAGATAATCTTGTCAGTCATCTCCCAGGAGCATAAGGTTCTTTTATTTATAGTGTCATTGATTTGACCCATGCTAATATATTTAAAACACACCTGAGAAAGGGAGATTAAATAGACCAATTATAGATCACAATGCATGGAATGCTACTTTACACAGATTAAATCTTTACATGGCTGGACACTTCTTATACAAACAATGGAAGTTGGTAGTCAAGCAAACAAATAAATATTCACTAAAATTGGCAGGCACAGGTCTGCCCAAATGAAATATATCTTTATAAATCAGGTAGGGCATTGAAATAGTAAGTAAATGATAGTTTTCCTGCAGACAGATCAGTACTCTTGGTGCAACTGTCCTCTGGTTATTCACACTCCATACAATTTCAGCCTTAAATCCTGTGTGCTTAAGGTTGAGCCCTGTTTACCTCATGGGTTTTCCACATTAGATTCCTCTGGTATGACTTTGGATGCATGATGTGTGTTGAAGATCCAAGGTTAATTGTGCCAGCATTCTGTGGCCTGTGACCTGGATCCCCAGGGGCAGAGGGGAATACAGAAATTTGGACCGATTTGTCCTATTGGGAGCATAGTGTCAGGCATATTCTCCCCTTGGGGTCCAAAACAGGATTGTTAGTCCTTTTTTAGCTTTTCTAGTCCTTTCCCTTTTTCTACCAATAGAAATGCACTGCTATTCTCCAAGACGTGTTCACTGAAACCTCTTAACCAATGTGCTCTAGTAACTCATTCTTGCGTGACTACTGCGAGTCTGTTCTGAAAGTGACATGAGCCAAGCCTTGGTGACAAGGACAGCTCATGCTCATCTTCAGGTTTCACTGGGTGGCTCTGTCCTTACTTTTCAATTTCAAAGTCTGCCTGTAACTGTTATCCACTTCAAGTATGCATCCACTAATGTATAATAGGAATACCATGAATATTTTAACACACTCTGGCAACCTGTAGACTAAAATGGCTATCTTTATTGCAAGGAATTTGCAATTCACTCCTTGGGTGAGGATAATGCATGGATTAATCCTCTTGGATCAATGGGAGAAAGAATGGCGAGCTGGCATAAGGGAGGTGAGTAGTACCAGAAGATAGTATCATATCTATGGCAGATGCCTTCAGCCTACTGTGTTCAGATTTTAAATGAGTGGATGCTTCCTTCCTCTTTCACTAAACCAAAGAGCATATTGTTTGATATTTTCTGCTGCAGAGTTGGCTCCAAACTCATGGCAACCTCACACACAATGTAATAAAATGTTACCCATGAGAAATTGTAGATAAGGTGATTATGGGCATTATAATTTTCAATGAGTAATTTTCAGAAATGTCTTTTCCCTAGTTCTTACTAAACTGTAAACTCTGCTACAACTTGCTCCTTACATTAGCTAACCACAAATTCTCACTGACAAGTGTCCATGCTTAAGGGACATCAGCCTGGAGTCAAGCCTAGATCTCACTGATGAAAGGCACCAATTCTTCCACTGAATCACCAATGTTCCTGTTAAATCGTGTAGTTCTGTGCTTCACAAAACACAGTGTTATAAAGTATTTGAATAGTAATGAGAAATTACAAAAGAAGGAAGAAGAATAGAGTGGAACACAATAGTATAGTTCAATATGAAGAAGCACAGAAATATTTGTATATATCCTTACTAACAATTGCGCACTTTGAAACAATTACAGATTGCATTATGACAGTTCCAGTGGAAGCCCTGGGAGGAAATAGATTTTCTTATGTTTTGTTTGTGGACTTCTTGAATCCTATTCTTCTGGACTATGAAAGTCAACTTGATTATAACTGTAAAGTCAAGATATAGTTGAATTTTATATTAACATGGGTGGGAGGAATCATTGAGTTGATTCAAATTCTTTTGCACTCTGAAGAGATTCCATGGCTGTGGATTTTTGAGAAGTAGACTGCCAAACTCTTCTTCTGAGATCCCTGTCTAACATTTGAAGCAAAAACTATTGGGTTAATAGCTGACATATTACTGTTTTTGTCACCCATATACCAATGACTAATTGTTTGACAAAATGATTTTTTGCCATGGATAAAAGCATTGATTTTTTTCAGCTAATGTTTGGCTAACAAATCTGAATGGTTTTAAAGAAAGTGTTGTCAACTGCAACATGTTGGTCAGCATCATACGAATATCATTTAAATAGATCATCTAATTCATTATTAATGAGAAAGAAGAGTGAATTTAAAAATTTAGAAGTGTTCTCAAGTTCAATTGCAGGTTTTGAAAATATAAAGAAAATGTTTTAGTTCTGAGCAACAGTTTAAAAAGAAATTGAAGTAAATATAGAATATTAAAATTAAAATACTTAAAGCAGTCTTTGATCAAATAAACAAAAATCCATTGACAATGACAGGCTTCTCTGTATTTTATAATGACACTCTTGCAGTTAAAAATGTAAAGTTTTCAAAACTCAAGAGACACTGGAGAATGATGCTAAGTGTAATTTATTACTAAGTATTAGAAGTTTTTAAAGAAAGGAAAATACCTAGTCATTGGCACATCTTAGTCACTCTATGACTGCTCATAATCAATTTCTATCATTGTGTTGTGTTTATTGTGTAGCAATAGACACATGGCACATATAGCTACTAAAAACATTTTTAACATTTATAGATGTCATCACATAATTGAATGATCTGCCATCCAATAAGAATACAACTTTATTTTGTTTTGCTGACATAATATCTGGTTGAACCTGGGATACTGCTTAAGTCTTAGAAACAATAATAGACCTAGACCAGTAAAAATTTGCAATTCAATTTGTTGAGCAAAGAGACAATGCAATGACTAAAAAAATTTTAATCTATGTCAAATATGTAAGGCAAAGGGTTTTGGAAGATATGTCATGTAGTTAAATTTAATGTCAGTACAACCAGATGAAATGTATTTTATTATTGGAAAACAGTATTGTTGATTGATATTACACAGAAACCACTTGTAAATGGAATATAAGTGAGAGAACAGAAATTTTGAGTAGAATATTATTAGAACCTATTAATGATACTTCATTTGAGATTACATTTTAACTTAAACTCAAACTTTTGAAGCCAAAGAAATTCAGTTGTATTTTCATGAGTTTGTTTTTCATTCAGTAAGAACAGTGCATGTTATTATAGGATGCTCACTGACATTTTTTAAAAATATATTTTGTTCAAAGAAACGAAATACCTCACACATTATACCAGTGTCCATTGATTGCTGTGATAATACCCTTCAGAAGTATATGAGAATTGAGGTATAAAATTCACTTTTTGTTTGTTAGTGAATATGTTTTACTTACTTATTTTTAGTTAGCTTTTAAAATTTATATTGAGTGCTACTTAATGTAGCGTACAATTCAATAACTCAGTCATATCAAAAAGGGGGTGTGCAATCATTGCCACACTCAACTTTGGAATATTTTCTTACTTCTTAAATCCATTGATGTTGACTCTCCATCTCTTGTTTGTTATTTACCCTATTTTGTATGGTTTCTTTTATAGAGAAACTGGGATGGGTGAAATTATGAAGACGATAGTGGGCTTGATGATTCCTTAGGGGTACAGGTCAAGCTCGGTCTTCCTAATTCCATCCAGGCCAGTTTCTCAAACAGATCAATGGCAAAAAACAGGCAAGGACACAGCAACAATGACCGTATACAATAGGTAAAGGCCTCAAACTAAGAGAAATCAGAGAATACTAAAAATTTAGCATAAATTCACATTTGAATCCAGAGTGTGATCAAATGGGTGGGGTGTTATTTTCTAGTCTAAGTACAGCTGCTAAAAACCACTGTACAATGCTTTTTGTCTGATTTTAGGGCTTTGGATGTTCTTAGCTTGTGTGGGTTCGGGATTCAATGAGGACGTGATCTACATGAAGTTCTGCAAATGGACTGGGGGCTAACATCATCAACCACAACTTTCTGAATCAGGGGTTTAGAACTTTTACCTCCTTCAGGCTTGGATCTTATTATTTATCATCTTTGGGTCACTTAAGTTAGTGTGCATCTTTCTTGCAGACTTACCTGATCTCTCATTTAGCTATGTGGCTGCTTGTTTTCAGACAACCCTTTAAGATCCCAGATGCAATTTTCCAGGATAACCAGGCCTCATCTGATTTCTTCTACACATTTCACTCTAGCACCTACATACTCAGATATCAATTTAGCAGATCTGTTTGAGATATCCATTAGAAAAATAAGGGGGTTATTCAATCTACAATTTAATAATCTAGTTTAGAGCTGGGGTTGTAAACATGATACACATGCTGTCAGTGTATAGTAATTTTGATTAGGTCATCTAGGAAAAGAGTATAGATGATGAAGAAGACAGGCACAGTACCAACCCTGTGGTGTTTCAACACTTAGAAAATGAATACACAAGGGAAAGATAGCGATGAAGTCCAAAAGTGACACTGAGATAAGGAAGGAATGAGAAGAAATTGAGGATGGAAAGAGCAAGGAATGAAGTTGCTCTTTAATGTAGGAATTGTGTCACACTGCCCAAGCATTGCCTCATTGTGTGGAAAAAGAAATCAGGAGAAACACCCAAGCTTTTTTTGGTGTTTCATAATAAGCTTTATGGAGAAAGCATGGTAGGGGCTTGACTATTAAGGGTAAAGAAATGGAAGAGTAGGATGCCAAGAGAAATGTGTATAAAAATCTCTTCAAAATGTTTACTATAGAGCATAGAAATGTATCTTAGGCTTGTAGAAAGCTAAAGGGCGAAGGGGATATTTTTTGAGGAAAGACGTTATAAGACGCATATGGATATTTGGGGAATAATGTGGGAGAAAGAGATCGAAGATCCAAATATTTGGGGCACAGCACTTGAAAAAGTGTGATGCAGTAGTGCTCAAAAATGTTGCTGTTCATCTTTCTTCTTTAATCTTCAAAGTCAGTCTCATAATCTATAAAATATTGGAATATCTCTGGGTTACTGCTCTCTTCCTTTTGGCTTATGTATTCTACAGACTTTTTATTGTTTTTCATGTCTATGCTATTAAGCAGTGATGAAGAAAGTAGGTATGCACTGATGCTATTTATGGTCATATAAAAGTGGTGAATTTAAAGATGAATGTAGAAGACATTTAAGTCTATTTTCTCCCAGGGAATACTTTTTTCCAATGATTTTATTGAGGGCTCTTAAAACATTTAATGTAGCATTTGTACCAAGCATATTTGTACACATGTGGCCATATTCATTTCCAAATATTTCCTACTTGAGCCCTTGGTATAGACTTCTCTTTCCCCCTCCTTTTCTTTTAAAAAAATAAATCATTTTATTGGGGGCTCATGCAACTCCCCTCACGATCCACACATACACCAACTGTACGCAGACCACATTGCACACTTGTTGCCACATCACTCTCAAGACATCCTCCCTGCACTTAGGCTCCAGTACCAGCCCCCATATATCCCACCCCTCTCTTCCCCTCCACCATGAAGCCTCAAAAATTTACAATTTGTTATTACTTTTTCATATCATACGCTGTACAGTGTGCTCCTTCACTCACATCCCTGTTGTCCATACCCCAGAGAGGAGGTTGAAATTGATTCTCCCTTTCTATTCTATCCTCCCTCCACCCTCCCAGTATCACCACTCCCACCACTAGTCCTGAGAGATCATCTATCCTAAATTCCCCATGTTTCCGACTCCAGTGTACATCCCCAGGTCTAGCTGGATTTTTCTGGTAGAATTGGGATTATGATATTGGGTGGGAGGAAGCATTTGAGAACTAGAGGAAAGTTGCATATTTCATTGTTACTACACTACCTTAACTGACTCATCTCCTCCCTGCAACCCCTCTGTAAGAGGATGTTGCGTCACCTATTGATGGGCTTTGGGTCCTCAATCTGTACTCCCCCTCATTGAGAATGATATAATTATTTTATGGTTTACTTATGAAGTCCTGTGTGATGTTTTTATATAAGGAAACTGGTTTTGTTGGTTCTTTCAATTACCTACCCTCTTGCAAAAATCATAACTTTCTTAAAGTTCGAGACTTTAACATATAAAGATTGATTTTATTGTTTTAATCTTATTTTCATTGCTTTATCCAACTAACCATAAGGTAGTTATAACACAGTAGGGAGAATCTAGTAGAAGAAATTAATTAACATATGTATTTTAACTTTAGATAATTATATTATAAAGCTGAAAGATTCCATATTAAATTTTTCTAAATGAGATCTATAATATTACCAATAGTTATAAAATATTATTGTTACTTATGCTGAAATAGTTTTCTATTATGTTCAAGATGAATAAAAACTCTCATGATACATTTTTGTTTGTTTAATGAAGGTCTCATTGCTAAACCTTTTTGGAAATAAATCTAATACCTTCTTACCACATGTAAAATGCAAACGCAGGCACTTAGCAGTGATCTTCAACATGCTAAATCCATTGACAGGAGTCAAAGTTTTGAAGTGTTTAGAACTGGAACCTGAAAGAGAAGCCAAATCCTTGAGCAAGCTGCATTCACTTTCCTCACTTACCAAACCTGCAACAGAAGGAAGACATATTTGTGTGTTATAAAATGGGCCTATATATATGCCTATCTGAAGAATTTGGAAGGGTTGGTGATGGTGGAAACTCAATAGCAGAGTTTCAAAACTATACCCAATTAATAGTCAATATATTCAATAGATACATGTATATTTCCATGAAAGACAGTCTGGTTCATACAATGGACCCATTAATCATATTTTTCTAATCATCCTGTCCTCTTATTGTTTATGAAATGGATTTCACATCTCAAGCTCACATGATTGAGAGAAGATTAGGGAACTTAAGAGGCAAAGGTCCCGCAGTCTTATCTTCCAGGGGCTTGATTCCTTATGAACTGACTTCATGTCCAGCCATTACCCTTACCATTTTGTCAGTGGAGTCTTATATGTTGCTATGATTTTGAGCAAGTTTTAGTGGGGCTTGCAGACTAGGACGAAAGGACGAGGCATTTACTTCAGATATTCATTCAAAAAAAGCCTAGGAACCACAAAGTAGATCCTTTTTGAGTTGGGGTGGCTTTGGGTTGGGATTGGTTGATAGCAGCTCTCAGCAGCAGATGATAAAATAAGTCTTCATTGCAGAGCATGGAACATGGAGACCAGTATGTCCTCAGTCTGACAACACACACTCAAAAGAGGTTTGTGAGATGAAAGTCATTTGTTCATGTCACACCGTAATGAGATTTTTCAATACAAAGTTCTAATAAATGTAAATATAATATGAAATGGAAATACAAAATTTTATAGACATCAAAATCAATCAACCCTTCTGTACATAAAAAAAAGATGCTAAAAGGAGGGTTCTCCTAAAGAAAACTTCTCTAGTTATACTCTAATTAAAAATAAAGTAAAATATGTTTTTAGCTTTTTTCTGTGATTTGACTGCTATCTAAAGATAGTTGAAATGATTATATCTGAAAATTGTTCATTTTGTCTGCACTTTTGCTATTACTTTCACCTGTGATATAAAGTAAAATAATATTGATAACTTTTAAAATTTTTGTAAAGTAGTAACTATTTGGCATTCAGAGAAAATTGTGTAAATTTTTAAGGACCAGTTAAATCTGAATATTGATGAGAAAGTAATATCTCAAATAAGAATTTTTGATTATAATCATAGAAAAAACAATTGACATTATATTGAGCCTTAAGGAAGGCATTCTCTTCAAGACAGAAATTCCAGTAGCAAATATGCAGATGAGCCCTGCATGAGGAACAAATGATGAAAGAGTCAAAATGTAAACTCTTTCAGAGAGCCAGATGTTCAGGGCTCTGTGAGCCTTATAGTAATGAATCCATGATTAATCTGTATTTCCTGGAGCTATTTTTATCCTGAAACCATTTTCTTATAATAAATATTTATATTCTGAGAAACTAATAATCTGTGGAATACACTTTGGGAAATGCCCCATGAAGATAAGAACAACTTTGCCCTCGTAATTGGAAGGCAGAAAATGAATGAACCATACACCAAAGTAATGTCTACTTGATTTCTCTCATGTCTTATATTTAACAATAGAATATTTTTACAACCCTAGAGATTATTTTCTCTGCTTTTGTGGTGCTTAATGTATTTAACATTATAATAAATGACTATTGGAAGGAAGAGTCTCATCTCATTGTAATGTCATTAGGGAAATTGAGGACACAAAAGGAATATTACTTGACCATGTTTGCACAACTTAGTTCAAAGTAGTTGACATTGTAATTAAAATTCTTAACAACAAATTCTGCATTTAGCATCAATTCCATAAGCTCAGCTACTTCTATTAAAATGGAACTATACATATGATATTGTTAATAGCTGATGACTTTTCTAAATAGTGTTTTTTTGTTCTAAATAGTGTTTTCAAATGTAATTTTACTTTTTCTTTATGAAAGTACAATTTATTCACTGTTGGTTGATCAGATGGAAAATATAGAGTGTCTTTTGTACAAACAGCACATCTGTAAATGTTCTTTTTACTATACAGCACAAAGGAGAGTCCAACGTTCAACTATAATTTGAGAAGAATTTTTTCTAAGTCTCAGGATGAAGACACATCCTTGACATGAAGGAAGCCATTAGCACAAGGTCATAGTGGTGCCCAAGGGTTTGCTGAGATTCAGAGACTAGAAAAGACATGAGAGAAAATAGAAAACTGTCACAAAGATTGATTGATTGCAGATTGAAACATTGCAATTTTCAGTTGGACTATAGATATAGGGAAAGATCATAATTGGATTCATGTATTATGTTAGAGGAACTTATAAGATTGGGCTGGTGCATTCTAATCAAAGGAGTCAGGGCACGAATTGTGACTAAGTTGCCCAAGTCTGGCAGTCTCCATGCACATCCCTAAGAAAGCTGCTGAAAGGGACCGCAGCTCAATGCATGGTCAGGTGGCGGTAATCTACTTCCCGATTCATTCTACCTGAGAGCCAGTCTGTTCACCTCTCTGGTTAATGGTCAAAAAGAATTCAATGGAGTCTTAATCCACACGGGAACTATGCAAATGGAATTTGGGCTTTCACTGTTATCCAAAGTCTCCTATAAACCTAGTGCTCAAAACTTAAGTTGTACCTCACTATATAATGAAATATATTGATTTCTTCATATGACTCCCCAGAAACCTATCCTCATACTAACCAAATGTCTGTTTACAAATTTTTGTTATTTTAAAGTATGTGTTTCTGAAAGTATGAAACAGGGCAATTTTTAGAATAAAGAGAAACACCATTTCTTAGATCTTTGCTCTACATTGCCAAAGTTATAACAGTTTCATCCTCGTCAGTAGTATATGAAAGAAAGAATCCTTTAAAAAAAATCTAGATGAAGCAGTGTCCCCATATTGATGAGAATGTTAGAATTATTATTTTCTATAATGTTCAAACAAAATAACTAGGACCCCCTCTTCTATTAGTTATCATGGAAAGCCCTTCCCTTTGCAATAATAAAACATATTCAAAAGCGTTGAAGAGAGGCACTCTGAACAACTCTTACTGTGAATTGCTTCTCCAAATTCCATGTATGCTATCGGTTCTGTTTTCAATCACAGGAGTTTGCTTCATTTATGATGAGGGACATGTAAGCTTGGTTAATTATAATCTTATCTTCCTCTATTCCACTTTTTCTTTTTTCTTCAATTATAATGGGTAGATTTCTAGAGGACTTCTTAATGATACTGGCTGCAGGAGGAAACTGTTTCTTTCTCCCTATTTTAATAGAAATTTCTTCATTCTCTTTGGGGGAAGTATGACTTTATATTTAAATTTTATAATTTTATTGTGCTTTTCAGAATGTTATTCAATAATTATTTTGTTTGTATTCTTAAGTTATTTATTTAACCCACTGTTACTTAGTAATGTAAATATTTAGAGATACAGTTTTGTTTCTGTTTACAGTTTTTGATACTGCTATACCTCATTGTACTTAACATTTTATTAAGCTAAAATTTTCTTGTGTTTTTCACGAAATATATGTGGTTTTCTCTTTTTGGGGGAAGTGAGACTTTTCTATTGCACTACTTATAATTAATTGTCATTATTTCCCAGGTAGTTAAATATTGTTTAGCATAGTCTATTAATATTGCCTACAATGTAAAAAGATTGCTATTTTTAATTATCAGTATGGAAAATAAACTTTTATACAAACATGCTTGGCTCCTAATTAAAATGGTGAAGGTTGGAACACACTCAAAGGTGCTTTGGAATGAAGTCATGGCCATCTACAAGATGATAGTATAAGAAGGGAATTGACATACGAACAGAAGTCACTCTGCCACGAACAGATTGTTAAAAAGAAATATGGGATTTGAAAACAAAGTCCTTTTGTTAACTTTTTTTATCTCATATATTTTTATTAGCTTGAAGATCTGATCAAACAGTATGTCAATGAAATATGAAACATGGGTGTGAATAGAGAGCATTTATGTTGTGGAGAACACATTAGGTAAAATGAAAGATACTGAACTAAATATTAGCAATATCAAGTGTGAGGGAAAGCTAAGGAAATTAATCTTGAGCTCAATGGAAAAGGATTAAGAGCACAGCTGCCTGAGTATTCATGTTAGAAAAAAGATTCAGTCTCTGTGCGATCTTATTCTTTGTGACAAGTAGATATTGTACTTCCTGGCCATTAGGAACAGAATATTTGTCAGAGCATATTTAAAGGCATTGGTGGCACATCATAATAGTTATAACAGATGTGAAGATGTTTCATTATGCATTTCTGAAGTGTATATCCTTCAGACTATCAGTCATTTTGCTGATTTCTAGGTAAATGTTGCCAATATTATGGTTTGAAATGAGATAACCAAATGGCTTATGGATCATTCTCTTCTCCACATTCTAACTTCTGTCACAATATAGTAAATTAGAATATTGTTACATATTGAAACATATGCTTAATGGAGAATTGATAGTAATGTAATATGATATAATGGTGCCAAAAGTTGAACTTTGACTAGGATAAGATATTCATATATTTCTGCTAATCAACCATTATCTTTATTTTGCAAATATTTGCTGACTGAATATTTAGAAAATAGGAGATCATTTTCTGCTAATATTTTTGATGATTTTGTTATGATGCTGAACTTTTGTACTTACTGAGAGGAGAGGGAGAAAAGAAAAACAGAAGAGAAAGAGAGATCATGCAGATTGGTGTGTGGGTTGACCATGCATATGTGACATAAATGCACAATTTTGGAGTCTGAATTTTTTATATTATTTTTGGAACATTTCCAATAATACAATGCTGTAAGTTAATTTAAATTAATTCTGGGTACATCTAAAATGTTACCTAGAATACCATTTGTAGTCTCACAGACATAGGTTAAAACCATACAGTAATAAATATTTTGGTTACTAGTTTCTTTTTCTTAAAAGCACATATTTCTATTAGCTCATGAAATGGGACATCTTTCTGTGAGTGGTCTAATTAAAGCTGCTCACATTATGAATCTATAAGAACCTTATAAATTTCTGTTCTTTTGCACACTGTGATGTCATTATCTTCCTGTTTTCTGGGTACTCAATAGCCTTTTCTTTTGAGAGGCCGTCTGTGGCCCCCTAAGGTTCACAGTGTAAAGTTAAGTCTCCTGATTTTACTATTCAGGGTCACCTTGTAACAAGGTGCAGTCAAGCCCAGTATCCCACTGTTCTATATTCTGCCTCTCAGAGTCTCTCCCTTCATGCTGGGTGGGGTCACTCTTTATGGAATACCCTTCTCCCATATCCTCCAATGTGTGAATGCTGCCCCGCTGTAAGCACTGAGCTCAGCTACTGCTTGCTCTAGACCAGTGACGGTTGAAACAATAGTAGGTATTCTGTTACCTTTAAGGGCAATGGAATGTAGAATTCTGCCTGTGTCCTTGAAGGCTTCTCAATTTTGATACCAGTTGTGTAGGCTTGATGTTGGGTGTGATTCTAACATCCCTGAGTCTCAGTTTTCTCATCTGCAAAATGGAGATTGGATTGGGAGAATTAAGGTGTTGTCTGAAGCACATGAAGAAGCTTTAAAAGGCGTATGGGAAACCCCCTTTTACATTTGGGTTCTACTTTTGCATGGACTTTTCATAACCTTCTGATGTGTGAAATTGTACTTGGTCCTGATAGTCAATAAAGATAGCAGGTTCTTTGGCTTTTACAAAGTTCCATTCAATAGCTACTGTTGTATGATTTAAATGTGCATACACTCACCATTTGTCTCTATCACCAACTACTGTGGTGGTTTGCATGTTGCTGTGATGCTAAAAAACTGTCACTGGTGTATCAAATCCCACTAGGGTCAGCCAAAGTGACTGCTGACAAGGTTTGTTTTTGTGTTTCTGAAGTGCACGATATAGTTTCTTTCAGAAAATATACACAACATTCTATATCTTTTCAGTACCCTGGCAATAGTGCTATTCAAGTCCAATACCATTCATCACCTTTTATCTGAACAGGAGTGAGTTAGTTGTGCCTCTTCATTGATAATGATGTGTCATCTCTACTTCAATTATGTGCTAGGTAACAGCAGCAGCAGCAGCAACAACAACAACAACAACAACAACTATTAGCTGCCTTTTCAAAAGAGGCCAGCTGGGTTTGGAGCTCACAGTTGTCAATGAACTTGATGGTTACAATTTTCAACTGCGTCGGACTCTGCTTAAAGACAAGAAATGTTTACTTTAATTAAGCCTGCTTACTCATTACTAAACAGGTTGACTTTGAAACTGATCTAGAGAGTTGAAATATTTACTGATTAGCTACCAGCTTAATTTGATCTGTTGATGAAATGTAGCTAAACATGCATTTCTAAATTACTTGGTCACACAGCAACTAGCCTTACCCTGAGCTCTCTGATTCTGTGAGCTGTGTGGTGTCACGGTGCACCCAAATCCTCATAACTGCACTATGAACACCATCATGATAAATGAAATAAGAACATAGTTGTCAAGGATTTCCTTTTACGTGGGTCCACAATTATCGTCCATACAAGCAGGAGTCAAGAAATCAAATGAGCAATTGCATTGGGAAAATTAAAAAGGCCCTTCTCTACACTATCAAAGGGCAAGGCTGTCACTCTAGGATTAAGGTGGACCGTATTTAAGCCCTGCCATGTTCAGTCACTTCATATGCACGACATTTTCAACCATTCAGGAAGACTGGGAATGAACTGGTGCATTTGAATTATGCTGTTGGTAGAGCACACTGTGGACTGCCAGAATAAGAAGCAAGTCTGTTTTGGTGGAAGAACAACTTGAATACGCGTTAGAAGTAAGGGTTTTGAAACTTTGCCTCATACATCAGTTCCTGCCAGAGGTTATCATGTTTTTGTAAAGTACCAAGGGGAAGACCCTCAGTGAGATGAACTGACGTGACTAACTGTGGATTCCAACATAACAATCATAGCGAGGATTGCACAGAACCGGACATTGCTGCCGGCAGTTGTTCATAGGGCAGTTATGAGTCAGAATGCGTTGGAAGGTACCTAGCAACAGCAGGAAGATGCTGAGAAGACATTTGAGATAGTTAAGGTTTGTTGTGCCAACCTGGCCTATAAACACATGTGGGATGAATTGAAGGGTGAACAGATAAATGGCTCAGTGAGCCTTGACTTTCTAGTTCTTTGGTCTCTTATTTTCTGATGGTTGGACCAGGGTGTGGGTAGCTGCCTTAGACAGTTCTCTGCTTCAACTGGCAAGGATCAATTCTTGGAAGATATCCATGAGAAGAAGCCACATGGACCTTCCCTGATGCAGCCCTGGACACTGGAGCAGCCTCGCGAAGACCCTTGCCAGTGCTGAGATGCCTACACACTCACTGATTCGACTTTCCTCCTGCAGCCGGTGTCATTGCGTGTGCTTTGTGAGACTGAGGAGGACGTTGTAGATCAATGTCAGACATATGGGCTAATGTTGGCCTTAGAAGCTTGGACAGCACTGGGTTGGAATGCTTTCTTTAAAAAATCATTTTATTGGGAGATCGTAGAACTCTTATCACATCTATCTATTGTCAAGCACATTTGTACGTTTGTTGCCATCATCATTCTCAAACATTTTTCTTTCTACGTGAGCCTTTGCTATCAGCTCATGTTGTCATCATCATTCTCAAAACAGTTTCTTTCTATTTGAGCCTTTGGTGTCAGCTCATTTTCCCCATACCTTCACCCTATCTATCATGAACCCTTGATAATTTATAAATTGTTATTTTGTCATGTCTTACACTGTCCTACATCTCTCTTCACCCACTTTTCAGTTGTCTGTCCCCCAGGGTGGGCGTTTTATGTAGATCCTTGTGATTGGTTCCCCCTTTAAGTCCCACTTTCCCCTTCCCCTCCTGGGATGCTTTTTTAATGTACATATACCCTTAATATAAAATTCTCTCTTATGTACATATATGGATTTGTTTCTCTGGCACTAACCGTGTCAGTGGAATTTCTAGCAAAGACAAGCTAGGAAGAAGATCCTAGAGAAGCTGATACCTAGGGCTTAAGCAGAAAGCAAATGTTTTGCGAATGAAGAGAGCAGCAAATGTATAAATGTGCTTGACATAACAATGGATGGATGGATGGGTTGTGATAAGAGTTGGGTGAACCCCCAATAAATGATTTTAAACAAAAAACCCTATTGATTTCAATGATCTGATATGAAATCCCTCAAGAGAGAGACAGAAGATTGGACAGTATTTTGTTCCACTTGCATAGCATTATCATAGGCATGGGACAATCTCTATGGCCTCAACCAATAACAACAGAAATAGATGAAAAGATAAGTCAGTATTTGTGCTTGTTCTCTTCCCTGCACTCTTTGTCACCCCCGGGACATCATGAGAATTGGAACACGTCATGCATTAGCCTAGATCTCAAGAGGCGCTGTCCTTTTTCTATAAACATATTCTCTGGAAAATATCAGCCTGCATGCCATTTGTATTTTTTAAGTTTTTCAACAGTTTTATTGGCATGCAATTTGCATATTATACAACTCAATAGTTCAATTACATCAAGAAGAGTTAGAAAACCATCACAGTAAGTTTTAGAACATTTTCTTCATTCTCGTAAGCATCTTCTTATATATACATATACACTCAGTAATAATTGCTACTTTAATAACTATTAACAGTGAAAATATGTGAAAGATAAAACCTTGTTTAAAAAATACACGCACTGTTGAAACCTCATGCTACAGGAGGCATACTCTATTTCTGAAACTTAAATGATGAAAAGTAAGTAAATAAATTCTTTAAAACTACCAGGGGAATATGTATCCTTCTTTTAAATTCTATAATTCTAGTGTAGCAGGACATTCTACAATTGTTCTGTGGCTATGAATAATTTTACCATTTTGCCTAAATTTTCTTAAATTTCTGACAATAAGTCTTATAAAGGAAATCTAACACTAGGCTGTATAAGGTGTTAAAATTAATCTCGCTTATTAGAATAATGGAATGATATTTTATTACCTTGAATAAAACAGAGATTTATTGTTTGAAAAACAGAGAGAGGGCAGGACATTTTATAAAAGTTTGTAATGAGACTGCATAACCTCTGACGCTTTTCTCTTTGGGAGTTATAACACAATCTGAAGGAATGAGTTCTTAATTACCAAATAGTCCCATAAAAGCATATAAAATAAATTTAATTTATGACTTGAACAACTAGCCGAGAAGAATAAAGTCGCAGAAAGCTGTAGCTATCCACGGAAGTTCAGAGTTAGTAAGTGATGCATCTTCCATGATCTAAATCTACTCATCTTGTTATATTTTTTTCTAAGCAACATAGAAAGTATGCTAATGGCACTGTGGGTTATGCCAGCTCCAAGGCTACTTAGTGTCTCAAAACCCAGAATCAAGAGGCTGTCTGCTACTGTAGACAGTTACTGTCTAGGAAACTCCTTTAGGGTCACTATGAGTCTGAATTTATTCTGTGGAAGCCAGGGTATCACAGAACATCCTTGGGTGAGGCAAAATGGGTTGCACATGACGTCGGACTCAGGGTGATCCCGTTGGACCTGGCACAATCGTCCCTAGGGGTTTCTAGACTATCACTCTTTACAGAAGCAGAGAGCCCATCTTTCTCCCCTTCAGCAGCTCATGGTTTTGATGCGCTAGCTCTGTGGTTAGCAGCTCAAAGGTAACCACTGCGCCACCAGAGCTCCGTTCATCGATATCCCAGTCCACCACACCTCCTCCTCTTTAACATGGGGGCATCAAGTGTAGCCAACTCCACAGCAGGTAACTCGAGTTTGAAAAAAAAAAAACAGAGATTCCGTTCAGACACGAGTGTGTGTATTCCAAACAAAATGGTTTTAAACGTGTCCGTGAGATCGGAACGTGAGCGGCGTCAAGTTTGCTCAGTGATCTGCTTGTCTTGGTTTTGTTAATGTACCTTTTAAACAATGGTACCCTCACACTACAGTCAAAATAGTGGCTTCTGAGGACATCTGCTGGACCAGTTAAATTTAAGGCAGAAAGATCAGTTTAGAAGGTTTGGGAAACTGCTTTCCTCTTGTGAATTCCAAAGACTTAATAAGCTTGATGGATTTTCTGAGAGAACACAGAAAAAGGATAGGGGTTTATGAGGAATACATTTTAAGGAAAGTAGGAACTGCCTTAGTGAGGAAAGGCCAGGGAGAGCTGCATGAAGGAGATTTTCCCTGCAACACAGCAATGCGCAGAATCCTGCAAGGCGAGGAAGGGCTGTGCTGGGAGAACCCACTGGATGCTCTTAGCCCATCCATCCTGCAGCACTGAACTTGACCTTTCAGCCTTTTTAGTTTCCCAAACCAAAGAACCTTTAAAATGGGCACTAGTTTAGTTCTTTGAGAATGACCAAGGTGCTTTTGGGATGTGTTGTCAATTGAGGTGCATATATTTTTCAAGGAAGCATCAGAAAGTTGGTCAGGATTGTATAGACATAGCTAGAGGCTCTATCAATAAACAATAGCTTCATATTCTGATACTTTTTAAAATAAAGGTTTCTATAATTGTATGGCAGTCTCTCATTTTTATTCATCTGCATAATTCATGCGGCACTAAAATTTATCTTATATCTTGATCTTCTCAAACATGAAATTACAATTCTTGTCACTATGTAGAAAGATAACAATTTACTGATATTCAAGGTCTTAGATACAGGTCGATTGCTCACAGAATACCATCAAGGAGTTGTAGGCTATGAGGTGACATGGCGAAGCTTATAGTTCCAATAGACTCATTGGGCATAAATGTGAATGGTGGACCATGAGGCCATCCTTCAGAGTCACGTGTTACCCTTGACTTCTGTGTTTCTGTCACAGTTGACATTCTGTGCATCCAGCAGCTGTTGGCGTTAAGCATGTCAACAACTTACTAGGATCGCCATTTCTACCTACCTGGTCTCAGTCTGCAATGACTTTTCTTCATTGACAGTCACTTCCCAGCTTGACCCCCACCTTCCACTCTTCCTTTCTGTAATCTCAACACAGCAGTCCAGGTGACCTTAGAAATGTAAGACCTACTTCATATGATTGTCCTGATCCAAACCTGACTCTAGTTCTTGTTTCATTAAACAAACAAACAAAAACCCCACTGCCATCCGGTTGATTCTAACTCATAGTGACCTGATAGACGAGGGTAACATTGCCCCTGTAAATGTCCAAGATGACATCGTCTCAGAAGGAGAATCCTCTTCCCTCTGCTGCGGAGCAGCTGGTCATTTCTACTGCTGCCCTTGAGGTTAACATCCCCCAAACTTAACGTGCACTCAAGGGCTAGAAGATTCCTCGTGATCTAGATGGAAGTTTTTCTTCTGGCCATTTTCCTAATTGTTCACTCTTCCTCATTTATACCAGCCTCTTTACTCTTTCTTGACCTTGCTAGTGTTTTGGGCCTGGCTGTTTATTCCTGGAATACCCAGGATATATACCCTCACCGCCTGGAATAGCTAATGAAAAATGGTTTTCTTAATTAGAAGTGAACACATTCCTTAAAATGATAACCTCATACTTCTCCCACTTATGGTTTGCCTCACCCTGTTTTATTTATGCACTTTTATTTCCTTCTCAAACTCAATCTTTCTGCTCTGGAGTAAATTCTGATTCTTAACAACTCTGTGGGACAGGGTCGAACTGCTCTTTGGGTTCCTGATGCTGCAAACCATTTTGGGGAGTAGGACATTTTATCTTGCTCCCTTAGAGGGTATGGTGGGCCTGAACTACTGACCACTATGCTATCACCAAGCAAATTTCCTGCCACTGCATTAAAAGAATCATCCTGCATACAATGCCTAACATAAGGTTCAGTAGTTCCTTTCCAAATCTCTCAGAAACATTTAAAATTCACATTCTAGCAACATTCAGTTTATGCTGCTAAAAACTCTCAACACAGTTTCCAATTCTTTCTGAGCACTCATCAGAATTATTTTTAATGTATTTAATTTTACCAACAGTCTCTTCAAGGCAAATTAGGGCCTTACTATGAAGCATAGCAAAATTTCTTCAGCTTCCATTCCTCATTCAGTTGCAAAATCATTTTTGTTATATGTTAAAGCATATCCTTCTTTTAGGTAACAAATTGTTTCTTAGTTATCTAGTAAATGGCTTTCCTGAATTGGTTTTGTTTTATTTTCTCATAGTTTAGGAAAGTAGAAGTCTTCTGAATTCAGGGTGTTTGTTCTTGGAGGGAAGAACATATATCTTTTCATCATATATTCCTAGGGTCTCTGGTGATCATGTGACTTTTATTTTTCCCTGTCTCTGCTTGCTTAATTAGCTTTTTTATATCGCAAAAGAAATTGACTTAGAACACACCATGTAGTATTAATGTCTCATTAGCATAACAAATAAAATCCATTCCCAAATGGGCTTATAACCTCAAATATAGTTTGGTTATATGGCATATATATCTGGGGGCACAATTCAACCCATAAAAACTATTATCAGAATAAAGTTTTTATTATGGCTTTTGTCCTCTTTTAAAATTCAGTTTATGAATATTTTCAATTTTTACATATGAATCTATGACAAATCATATGCAGAAATTACAAACATAAAGCAAGCAACCATTGTTTTCCATTTCACTGTATTTTTCTTCTGCTTTGAATTTGCATACAATTTTTTCTTCATCAAATTGCCAGTACAATCAATACAAAGATCATAGTTTAGAAGTCCAGGACTGTCATTCAGACTCATGCATTTGGAAAAGGCAAGAAGGATATGGAACAGCAAAGGAGGGAAAGGAAGGGGAAAAGCAAGAGGAAGAAAAGAGGAAGAGAAGGCACGGAGAGGAATTTATACCTTTCCCCAAGTGACTTCTTGGATAACACATAAAAAAATTAATCAATTTTAGCCTTGCTTTATAAACTAAAAAAATCGGAGTGATATTCTTATTGATTATAGTGATTATTTTGTATCACACTTTTCTAATTTCCTAAAACCTATCACCCCAATAAAGAAACTGAGAGGGAAATGCATTTCTAATTCCTAAGTTATTAACATAATTTCATATCATAATATCTGTTTTTGTAGAGACAGAAATTATTAACAAACCATTTCATAGTGTAATATCTGTTTTCATATAGATATGATGCTTTTAAGATGTAAGTGACTTTGGTTTCTAATAAAGCTCCTTTCTCTAGCTTTAGGACAAGCTTCAGATGACAGTAATTCTATATGATTAACAACTTAGAAAATATTTCTCCAGCTTTGAGAGCCCTTTACAAAACTCTGGGAAATTTTGTGAATTTTTTTGTGGACCTGCCTGCTCATCTTGCAAAACTTCCTGTGTGTATTTTCCTCTCATTGTACACTGTTCTTAACAGGACAAACCGTCCTCTGTGGCACAAATTTGCAAGTAACAAGACTTCAATGATGTCTGGAATTGCCAAACATTTTCTTTTGCTTTGTGGTTAGATATAGAATATTTATCTAGGGATCTCATTACCTCAAGCCTGGCACACTTCAAGTTTTTCCTGTAAGCCAAATCACCTTGCCTTTGTGCCCACAGAGGTTTCCCATCCCTGTTTAACATTTGTCTTGCCTTTTGATTCAGCTTGCTTATTCAACCTTAATGAATTCTCCTAGTTCTCATGGACCCAGTGTCCACACTTACAGAGACTTACATTGAATGTGGCATAAAGCTATAAATATTTTATTTACTTAAAATAGAAGGTCACCATAATTCTGTAGCTGTTCATCCCCCCTCCCCCGTCTTAGTAACTAAATGCATTTTTTTTTTGCATTAGGGAGACTGGCTATGCTTCTTTTATAGATTATAGTCCTTGAACTTCTTTCAATAAAAGCAGTCCTTGTAACTTGTCCCAGAGTCATTCATTCATGAGACCCCAGAGCCAGAGATTCTGTCATTCACCTTTCCAGCCTCATCCCAGCAGGGACAGCTGAGCCAGTGCTCAGGGAACCTGAGAAAGCCATCTCAGACTCATGGTCAGATTTTGATCTTTTTGAGGATACTGTCCAAAGACAGGTTCTTCTTCCTTTCTATCCCAGAGAGAAACAAGGCCTTACTCTTCTGGATGTGTCTCTGTGGCTCACGTCAGCTACACAGCATGGAGAAGGTCCCAATTGCTGAGATTTATCACTTCTCTGTTAAAGATTGAGGTAATTAGTCACTTGATCCTCAAACGGATTCAGAGAGAGCCAGGCATGGGACGTAGGAAAGCAGTCAGAGAAAGAGCCTAGTTGAGACTCAAATCTGAAGTAAGAAATGACTTCCTGGAAGAGAATTCTACTGTTAAAAGGGAGTTACTACATCTTCTGTCCCAATAGGGCATTGATGAAAGGGATGTTGGCATTAAACAAATTAAGTTGTTGTTCCACTTAATCTGATTTTTTAAAAAAGATAGAGCAAAGCAGAAACAACCAAGCAAAAAATATCCCACTGCCTCTCACTATGATGCTCATCAGCTATGGCTTCTGAGAGGCATTTGTAGGAACTGAGAGTCACATTCCCAACTTTTTCAATCTCGCCGTGATGTGTTGCTTTTGTTGTCACTGAGTTAGCTGTGAGTCATGATGACCTCCTGTACAATAGAACCCAACACTGCCTGGCCCTGCACCATCTTCATGGCCATTGGTACAAGTTTATCGTTAGAGTGACTAAGTGTTTTGAGCACCTTCACCCAGGATACTCATCTTCCAGCACTAAGTAAGGCTGTCTCCTGTTGTGATTCATACCATTTTCATCGACTGTTTTTGGAAGTATGTTTCCTGAGTCATAGTCAAGCAACTCTGCTGAAACCTGCCCACCGAGGGTGACCCTGATGATATTGGAAATGCTAAAGATCATAGCTTCCCACATCACAGCAATATGCAAGTCACCATGATTGAGGTAGAAAGCGCCAAGTACTCACAAGTGTTTTACTACCAATAAAGTTATGGGCTAAAAAACCTAGCAGCCATCCTAACGAATAAACCCAAGACTCCAAAGCCATTTTTAACTATTTCTGTCTTTACTGCCTTGGACTTGCAAATTTAGACATTGCTGTTATTTTTTTAAGATGTCATATACTAACTGAAATGGGCAAAATTGACACACCAGCCATGCATCTTTTATACCCTTTCATATCTCCCATGAGCAATATTGAATTTACTGGTAATCCTGCTTTTCCTCATCATCTAAACTTACTGCCATCGGATCGATTCTACCTCACAACTACCTTATTGACAGAATAGAATTATCCCTGTGGGTTTCTGAGGATATACCCCTTTATAGGAACAGAAAACCTCATCGTTCACTTGAGAAGTCACTGGGGAGTTTAAACTGTAGCTATTACGACTTGCATTCCAACATGTAACTCACTGCATCACCAGGACACTCGATTCTGCTTCGCACAAGAGTTCTTCAGGATTACCTCTGTGTGGGAGACTGCCTATGATTAGTACAGCTGGCTATACATAATCTTCTCTATGTTGATGGTACTTGGAGGCCTAAAGTTGGCCCTCATCCAAGCCATGGCATTTTCCTACTCCCTTATGTGCATGTGAGAATTGAACACTGAATAAGCAAGACCCTAGAAAAGTCGATGTGTTTCAGTTATGGTGCTGATGAGAAATAATGACAATACTATGGACTGCCAAAAGAGCGAACAATCCTGTCTTGGAAGAAGTACTGCTAGAATGCTCTTTAGATGCAAGAAAGGCAAGACTTTATCTCATGTACTTTGGACACGTTTTCAGGAGAGACCAGTCCCTGGAGATAACATCATGACTGGTAAAGTGGAGGGGCACCCAAAAGAGGAAAGATGATGGACAACGAGGTGGACAGCTGCAGTGGTTGCAACAATGGGCTTAAGCTTAAGAACAAATGTGAAGATGGCCCAGGACCAGGAGTGTTTTGTTCGCTGGTACAGAGGGTCACCTAACAACAACACATGCTGATATGTGATGAAAAGGTCTTTAAGTTGGTGCTAGTGACCACTGCAACATCATACTTTTTATTAGTAATAAAGCCAGCATCTGTATGCAAACTCCTTCTCTTTCTTGGATATGGATCAAAATGTCTCTCCTGTTCTCTTGGTGGAACTTTGAGGTTCACTATGTTCTGATTAAGTGGTAGGAACTTTCCTTCAAATTATGCTGTACATAGTTTTATTACCCATTTTGTAAAGACTAAAAATAAGTATTTAGAGTTTAAGACACTTGCCAAGTTCATGAAATATTAGTGGATTCATTCAAATCCAGCTTTTCATATTCTTCCCACTATTCCACTCTGACAATTTCCCACATTTATGATACTAGGGGCTACTCAGCAAGCAATGCCAAAAAACAATCTCATCTCAGAAAGTCTGGATCAAATAATAACTTGAGAGACTTCAAAATGTAGGAAATTGGACAGCTAAATTGAATTGAACTTTCCAGGATCCCTTCCTCAATCATGTGTTTCCTTCCAATCTTCTGAAGAGGAAATCAGTATCGTGAATTTGACTTCCATTTTTACCTTGCATTCCTTCTGCATGTTCCCAGGGATTATGGTGGCTAATATGTGTTTGAAGGCTTTATGCCATACTCTCATTGAAAATAAATTAATATCTGTGACACTCCATCTGCTTCCTTTATATTGTTGACCTATTAAACCAATTAGAACAACTTTTAGTCCAAGAAAACCAGGAATCTCATCATCACCAGGCTGTTTTAAACTCAGATTTATGTTTTTGGAAGCAGAGACTTGATTTTTTTTAACAACTTATGCATGTTCCACATACCAGTTTTGAGACATGTTGGCAGTTGCCAATGTAACATACTATCGGCAATAGATAGATTTAAAGGAATTCAGGAGACTTCTGGGTTTTTGCTGCTTAATATTGAAGTTTCATTAGGGGGAATAATAATTTGATATTATTATTCTGAGGATTTAACAGTATACTGAATGTTTATAAGACATTATGAGCCACATGGTTATGGAATGGTTAGTGTCAATTCCTTTTTAATTTGAAATTCTGAGTGCAGCTGTTTAGAACTCTGTTAGGCAGTGATGGTAGTAACTATCAATTCCATGCCTAACATTTTACACAGAGGGATGAGGGACCCACATGCACCTTGATGATTCCAGTATTTTTAACTCCAAATAATTTGAAAAACTATTTAACAAAGTTTCTTTTGAACCATATGAAAACATTCCAGAAATGGCTCTGTTATACACATCTGCATTTTTCCTTCCCACTTCCCCGTGTCCCTCGAGGCAAGGGAAAAGTTCCAAGGCCAGGCCCACTGTGCTTTCACTTCCTTTGTGTCTCCAAGGCTTCACGGTAAAAACACCGCTTTCTCATTGTATATAAATAAGTGTGCTTAGTAAATGCAAGATATTAGTAATGGATACTTCAGAGGGCAGTAGGGGCGATGATGTCATCTAATTCATAGTTTTGAAAGATCACTCTGGTTGCTTTGCGAACAATGACCAAGGATGTGTGGGGGTGAGGGTGTACAGGAACAAGTGTGGGGATGAGTGGTTAGGTAGAAAGGGAGCGAAGTAGCCTGAGAAGTAACTTTGTGAGGCAGCTAGGAAAGAGAAAAGTTATATTCATGAATTGAACTTGTGCAAAAGACAGGGACCTAGAGTGGAACTTACTGCATTTTTTGCAAGAGTATCTGGGTGGATAATCTTCTATTTAGTTAGATCTACTGGGAAGGTGCAAACTTATGGTTAATAGCAAATAATTGAGAATTTTTTGAGACTGTAATTGAACAGGCATGGGGTACCCCAAAAACACCCTAATTTTTCCCCCAAAGCTATGTATTTAATTTTTTTTTTACAAAGCAACCTTTTTACTCTCAAAGTACTCTCCATTACACTTGATACATTTGTCCAATCTGTGATTCCCTTCTTGGAAACACTTTTCAAATTCATCTGTTTGGATGACTGATAGTACTTTCCTCTTTTTCTTTACCTCTTCAACATCCACAAATTGCTCTCCTTTCAAGTTTCTCTTCATTTGTGAAACAAAAGGAAGTTGCAAGGAGTGAGGTCAGGTGAATAAGGTGCACGGGGCAAGAGTGACTGGCTGTTTTTTGAGAGGTTTTGTTGTTGTTGTTAAAAACTGACACATTGAGATGGCTGCATGAGTAGGTTCATTGTTAAGGTGGCAAAACCAGTTCTCCATCAAATTTAGGCCTTTTCTATTGCACATAGTTACACATCTTTTCAAAACCACTAAGTCAGTGGTTCTAAACCTTCCTAATGCCTCAATCCTTTAATACAATTCCTCATGTTGTGGTGCCTCCCCAACCATAAAATTATTTTTGTTATTACTTCATCACTATAATTTTGCTACTGCTATGACCCTTTGAAAGGGTCATTCAACCCCCAAGGGGTCGCAGCCCACAGGTTGAGAACCACTGCTTTAAATAGAAAACTTGATTAACACTCTGACCTGGTGAAACAATCTCCAAATGCAATCTGAGTTGATATTTTCATCCCTTTGGGAAGAGGAAGCATGTCCAGAATGAGGTTTCTAATCAATTGACAGTTCACCTTTTTTTGAAAAAAGAAAACTACCTATGCATTTGAGTTTTCCCCATAGTGCTGTCCCTGTAAACAGTAATCAACATCATAAGAGTTTCTATGGCATTTTTTTTTCCTGTGCAGGAAGCACAATTTCAGAGTCACATGTTGTTCTCTTAAATTGATCATGACACAAAAAATGAGGTTTGAGTGAAACTGCTTTTATGAAAAAAATTTTACTGTGACCAGAGAGAAACGTTCAAGGTGATGATAGTAGGTGCACTAACTCAGAGTGAGTTCTAGATGTTCATCTAGTGGGAAGAATGCACACTTCACCAGTTCTGTTTTGCCCACTGCAATTCCAGGGTTTGGGGTTTTTTTTTTTTGGTACTCCCGCAAACACGTCAAATGCCATATGTTGTCACTGGGACAATTAAGTTGACTCCCCCTCATCATGGCCCATGTACAGATGATTGAAACCCTGGTCCTGTGCCATCCTCAAAATTCAACTTATGCTTCTGTAGCAGTCACCATCAATTCTGTTCACTAAGGGCCACCTGAGTATAAAATGCCCACCATATAGAATTCTGAACATTGGAGACTTCTTGGTTATGTTCTAAGGATCTTTAAGCTATGTTTTGACATCTGAGCAAGAGTATACATCAGGAAAAGGACAGGGTCCAGGGCTTGGCTTTTTATCTTAGCTGCCATGGAGTAGGCTTTAGCTGATGATGACTACATACTAAAAAGAAAAACACCATCCGATCCTGCACCATTCTCATAACTGGTTGTGGAGCTGTACATTTTCATGGACAGATTTCTTCAGCAGTAGATATCCATGCTTTTGTTTCCTAGATTATTTTTGTTTGAAAGCCCTGCTGACCTTTGTTCACCATCACAACAAGATACAAGCCCTAGTGACTGATGGGTGGTGTTCGTGCATGATCTCCATTGGCCAGGATTTGAGCTGGGTCTCCATCATGAAAGGCAAGAAATCTGCTAGTGGCCTCATTTTGATTCTCTATGGTAGCGCAAAGGAGAGGTCATGGGGTGTGATCATAGGTAATCCAGCAAAATGTGGTATCTCCAAAATGTGTCATCTCCAAAATCCAAAGCAATGACAAAGTATAAGCTATTGAGAGGCTAAGAAAGATGACTGGAACACATCCATGGGGCCGGGAAACATGGGGTCACTGGTGCTCATTACAAGGAAGATTCAGTGAAATGGCTGGGGCAGAGGGCTGGGTTCCATGATCTGAACTACAGCACTGGAAGGAGGATGTGCTGACATATCTTTGGAGAAGCTGGCTGAGAAGGACAAAAGGGAAGTGAGGTGGTGGTTGGAATAACAGATAGGGGTAAAGGAAGTTGTGCTTTACAATGAGGATAGCCTCATGCAGTGTTCTTTAAATTGAAGCTTATGAATCAGTCATTGTCTTAAAATGATGCATGGTGTAATAGTCATCACTGTAAACATTAAGAGGAGTAGAAGTTCAAAATAAGAAAATACATTTGATATTTCAAAACCAACAGTTTTATTATTAGAAAACATATTGTTATAAGATATTTATAAATTAGGGCTGAACCCCAGTGGCATAGTGGTTGTGTGTAGGACTGCAGCCCACTGGCTTGGCTATTCAAATCCAGCAGCAGCTCTCCAGGAGCAAGGCTGGGCCTCTCATTCCCACCAGAGGACAGTGGTGCCCCCCCCAAACAAACAAAAAACCAAAAATATTTATAAATTGTTGGATAGTTACATACTAATGTGAGGTGGCTTCAAAGAGTTTGTGGAAAAATATCTGTATATATATTTTTTCTTTTTTTAAAAGTCATTTTATTGGGGGCTCTTACTGCTCTTATAACATTTCATCCATCAATTGTATCAAGCATATTTATATATATATTGTCATATCCAAAATATTTTTACTTGAGCCCTCACTATAAGATTTTATTATTTTTAATCATTTTATCGGGGCTCATGCAACTTCTATCATGATCAATACATGCGTCAATTGCATACAGGCCACATTGCACATTTGTTGCCATCATCGTTTTTGAAACATTCTCCTTCTAACTAGACCCCTGGTACCAGCTCTCCATATTCCCCCTACCCATATTCCCCTTACCTCTCCATTTCCCCTCCCCCATCAACCCTTAACTACTTACAAACTGTCACTATTTTGTCATCATACACTGTCTGATGTGTCCCTTCACCCACTTCCCCATTGTCTGTACCCCAGAGAGGAGGTCATATGTAGATCCCTATAATAAGTTCCCCCTTTCTGATCTCCCTTCGCTTCACCTTTCTGGCATCACCACCCTCACTCCTGGTCCTGAAAGGATGCTCTCCTGAATTGCCCCTGTTTCTGGCTCCAGTGTCTATCCCCTGTTCTAGCTGGATTTGTAAGGCAGAATTGGGATCATGATAGTGGGTGAGAGGAAACATTTAAGGACTAGAGGAAAGTTGCATATTTCATTGCTGCTACACTGTACCTGACTCGCTTATCTCCTCCCTACAATCGCTCTGTATGGGGATGTCACTTTACCTATTGATGGACTTTGCATGCCCAATCTGTGTTCCCCCTCATTTATAATGATATAATTTATGCCCGAGACATGATCCCTTTGACACCTTGTCCTTCAGCCTGGTGTGGTTCTTCCATTTGGACTTTGTTACTTCTGAGCCAGATGGCCAGTTGTTTACTTTCAAGCCTTTAAGACCTCAGACATTATATCTCTTGATAGCTGGGCACCATCAGCTTACTTCATCACATTTGTTTATGCACACATTTGTTTTCAGTGAGCATATCCAGGAAGGTGGGCATGCAATGATGTGATTTTTAGTTCTTGAAGCCTGATTACTGATCCCTTTGATACCTCGTGGTCACACAAGCTGGTGTGCTTCTTCCATGTGGGTGTTGTTGCTTCTGAGATAGATGGCTGCTTATTAATTTCAAGACTTTAAGACACGAAATGCTACATCTTTGATAGCTGGGCACCTTCAGCTTTCTTCATCACTTTTGCTCATGCACACATTTGTCTTCAGTGATGGTGTCTGGAGGGTGAGCATCATGAAATGCCAATTTAATAGAACAAAGTGTTCTTGCATTGAGGAAGTACCTGAGTGGCAAACCAATGTCCATCTGCTGTCTTAATGCTAACCCTATAAGTGTATGCACATAGGTCTATTTCCCCATCATCATATATAAATACATTCACCTGTATCCATGCCTGTATTTAGACCTCTATAAATGCCTTTCACCCCCCCATTTCTTTCCTTCTATTTCCTTTTACTTTCCTCTTGTCATGCTCAGCCTCCATTGGAGTTTCAGTATTTTCTCTCTGTTGCATTACTCTTTCTCAATCCCTATTGGGCCTCTTACCTTGTCACTGATTTTGAATCACTTGTTGTTCCCTTATTTCTGGGTTGGTCAACACCACCTCCTTTCCCCCATCTCCCATATGCCCCCCAACCATCAGTCCCATTATTCTCTCCTCCAGACTATTAACCCAGCCTATCTTATCTAGATAAGAGAGATAGCAATCCAGATAACAATCTAGATAACAATATGTATCTGTATCTTTTTATTCCATTTTGTGGTCCCCTATAAATAGGAGTGCTTTGAGTCATGATATAAAGTGCATTTCCAAAGGTAAGTCACTGTTTTAAAAGTTTAAGTGATAACACTTGCATGCTGATAGGAGTAATCACGTAGAGTGAACCAAGTGATGAGAGAGACAAGAGGGCGTATGTAGGGATAAAGTCCTTGAGAAGGTGTGAGGAGTGTTTTTCCATGTAATTCTCTTCTCTTCTCACCCACTTTGTTAAAGGCTTCTGGCAGTTGTCTCAATAAACGTGACCATAAATGAACAAATCTCACCTCTTTCAAGCAGTGTGAGTGTGCTCTAAAAATTACTGTCTGCACTGTAAGAACAAAAGTACACACAACTCAATATGGATATTCAATGCAATGGAGTAAACATTTCACCAGAAAAGACATGTGAATAAATGGTCAATCAGCATCAGCGATCCCTATCTGTTGTTGTCTGGTGGCTTCCGAGGCAGTTTCATCTCGGAGCAACCGTGCGTACAACAGAAGAAAACACTGCCTCTCCCTGCACCATGGTCCCAGGTGTTCGGTTTGCCTTTCTTTTTACAGTCACTGGGTCGATCCAGCTTGTCAAGTGGAGGATCTTCCTCTTTTTCACTGACCTTCTATTTTAGCAAGCATGATGCCTTCCTCTGCGGACTGGTCTCTTCTGATAGCATGGTGCTTTTGTTCAGAAACTGGCACCTCTTTTTAGCATGCTAATGTCTGCGTGACAGAGTTGCACCATCCTTGTTTCTAAAGAGAATTCTGTCTGTGCTTTTTCCAAGACAGATTTTTGTTTTCTGTTGACAGTCCACATTCTGTTAATTGGTTCCCTTATTATTTCTTTACCCAGTTTATACTTTCTAATTTTATTGATTTATAACCTGATATTTGAGATATTAGAAGTCATTTCTTCTTGTACTTCAAAATTACTTTGATGGATATTATCCTATAACTCAAATGTATATATCTTAGCCTACATTTGCTGTGGTCCATGAAAGGCTGATAGAACTTTGAGTAGAATTGGGTTGATTCTAAAAGAGCAATTTGTGTGCTGTTTCACTAAGGCCTTCAGGTATAAGACAATAGAATGTTTCTCCTTTATGTCCTGTTTTATGAGATTAAATGACTGCTTTAGTATAGTAATCTAAAAGTCTTACTTATGTTTATTAGATTTGGCCATAGGCATGTTATTGTTTGTATTACTATCATAAATGAAAACATTTTAAGATTACATTTCCTAATAGCTTATTCATGATATAAAATAGTATATTTATTTTTATCTTAGTCTTCAAACTAGCAACCTTGCCAAGCTATAGTTTTAGTTATAATCTATTTATAGCGTTGTTTTTTTTATTTTTATATGGGAATTTTATTATAAAATAAATTGTTTCATCCTTTGCTTCTTCCTTTTAATCTTTGGTATTTAAAATTTATTTTTAGTGATTTTACAATAGACAATACTTTTACAAGATTGAAGAAAAGAAGTAGTAAAAACAGGATAACATCATCTTGGAACTAGTCACAAAATAATATCAACCTATATTCTATATCTTTTCACTTCATTGACAGTTAATCCTAATAATTGGAACCTTCAAAATGGTTACTCCTCAGGGCTGAGCCCTGGTGGCGTAGTGGTTGTGCGCGGGACTGCGGCCCACTGGGACGGAGGTTCAATTCCAGCAGTGGGGCTGGGCCTCCTACTCCCACCACTGAAGAGCAGTGATGCCCCCCCCCCCAAAAAAAAATGGTTACTCCTCAGATTTCGATATGATGGCACTATTGCTATATGGAGTCAGATAATTTGAAGGGGGGTTCACTGAACAGTGTAGGGTGTTTAGGAGCATCCCTGAGTGCTGCCCCTCAAATGTCAGAAGCACCTGCCAGTCATGGGAATCATGTCCCTGTGTACATTAAACTCCACTGAGCAGGAATGTTAAGACCTTTCTTCTAAGGCACAGTGCTTCAGAAAGTAGAATATTTCAGATGGTGCTAAGTTACATTTTAACATCTTATCCTTTGTTCTCCCTTTTGACCCATTTTAAATTTGTTCTAGCTTTTATTATTTTCTACTTCCTTTGGGATTATCTTTTTCTGTTTTCTCTTATTGTTGTTGGGGTGGATGTTCTCTTTTATATGAAATTCAGGATACATACATCTACAGAGACAGTAACTGTATCAATGGTTTCTTAGGGTTATGGTGGGGAGGGGGCGTTGAGGTAAATGGGGAGCTAATAATGGTGAACACAAAAAGGAAGAAAATACTCTCTAAATTTGATAGTGGTGATGGTCACACACCTTTTTTGAAAATATTTCATTTGTTGAATTGTATGATATATGAATTTATATGTCTGTAAAACTGCTAGAATTAAAACAAAGCAAAACTCTTGCTCCATGTGATTGCCAATGCACCGTAAAAGAAATAGTCAACTGATTTTTCTATATCTAACTCTCTTGTTCTTCCACCTTCTCTATCTCTTTCTCTCTTTGAGTATATTTTTCTTCTTTAAGTAATGTTAAATTATTCATAATTTGTATTTTTACATTCATCACCAGTTTCGTCGCAGTTCATTGGTATCAGGCATTGTGCTGATTGTGAGAAATCTCATGGTGAATAAACTCAGTCTCTGTCCCTGTAGGGCTCCTGTACTAGCAAGGGAGTAATCAGGACCCAGAAAGTCAACCAGTGATGATCTTCTTATTCTAATTGTGGCTTCAAAGAATAATCTTCAGTTGAAGTATTAACCACAGAAGACCCACTTCCATCAATCCGTGACAAGCTCATACATGCTGTCGGAGGACTTCAGGCATCAGATGGGAACTGTGCAGATGCATAGTTTGGGAGGTTGGACATTTGAGTGGAGACCCCACTGAAAAGTGTGCTTTACCTACGTTCATGGTGGCTGCTTCAGCAGGCACTCAGGAGAGCAGCAGATGTTCTGAATGCAGACTTTCTCAAAATGGTGTTGTGTTGAGTAGAAAGTGATGTGCGATAAGTATTAGGTAAAGAACACTAGGGTGGCGATAGTTAAGTTCTTGGCTATTAACACACCAGGGGCTCCTCCAGGAAAGAACCTGAAGATCTGCTCCTTAACAGCCTGCATGCGGGAAGCCACTTGGGGCCATTTCACTCTTAAACCTCAGGTAGAGATGACTCAGGATGAATGTCAAGTACCTAACAACAGCACTGCAAACAACACACCTCATACAGAAAGAGAGGAATAATTTGAAACAGTGCGTGCTTGCTGAATGTCCCATTTGAAAGATGTTGCACTTACAGGTTTAAACATTTTGTTGGAGAACTGGGAAGAAAGTTTGGTAGAGGGAAAGGGGAAAGCTTGGCAGTGGGGCACAATGAGGCCATATCCAGGATTACTGTGTTGACATAATGTCTAGAACTGTAGTTCCTAAAACACCCTTCACTTTGATTGACTATGTCTCTGGCCACATTCTTTGATCACTACTTCCCTCTGTATCCAGGAGGAACCAAGTCCCTTGAGATATCAAATAAAATAATCATTGGTGATTTTCACAATAATCTTGTTAGACCTGATGACATCATGAAGAATAATCAAGCACAGATAGAAGCTGTGGGCATTTTGATAAGTGCAGGCTGATCATTGTAATGTGGTCCTGTAGCCAACAGTCCCTGTGAGGAATGAGCCTGCAGAGATGTGCGCTTCCAGAACAGCCCTGGCTGACACGAAGAGCTGTGTTTTGTCAGCAGAATCAAGTCCTGAAATCTGGACTTTTATCATTGTGTTTCACACACAAAATTTGTTTTAAAATTTAAATGCAGTTTTATTAAGACATACAACCCCTCCCAGTTAATTATGTAGATGCATCAAATATGCACTTTCTTTTCTTTTCTTTAAATCATTTTATTGGGGGCTCTTACAACTCTTGTTACAATCCATACATCAATTGCACCCGCACTTTCTTTTAAAAGCAGTGTTATTATCTGCCTTTTTCCACCGATGATTCTCGAATAATAGGTGGCAGTAAAATGTTCATAAGTGTTTAGTCATATGGGGAAAAGTAATATTGAAACTCCTGTGGCTTGAAATAAGACACAAGATTGCTTCCAGAAACAGAAGGAAAGCAAACCCAGGATGACAAAACCTGTGCGTCTGAGGGTCTTTATCTTTGGGGTGGGATTACTTTGTATTCTGCTTCAGAGACAGAAGACTAGATTCTGTCTTTTAAAATTTCCTCTGTAAATAGTTGCAGGGATCCTGTGGTCCAGAGGGAGTTCAGACATGGAGCATATACTCATATACGTGAGTTCTGAACAGAAGACCAGTGTTCTGGAGAGCTCAGAGGGCAATGATAGGTGGTCTCAGACATCACTTCATTTGAAGCCTCTTCCCCAGAGTCTCTCTTCTTCGTGCTTCATCAGTTCTGATGACCTGGTACGTAGAAGATGGTCCTCTCACAGGGAAGCAAGGCTGGTCAGGCATGAATATAGTGAAGGAAGCCTGGTCATGTTCAGTGGTGCACAAGAGAAGTGAATGATTTTTTTCCATCCTAATGTAATCTTATCTAGGAAATCATAGATGTGAACTCAATTTTCAAGGGAGAGAATAATGCACTTTGTTCCAAAGCAGCAAAATGATAGCTGAGACTGAAGGGCTTGGATCCAAACATTCAGCTTTACATGCTTTGGGGGTTGGCTCTGTGGAGGATTGATTGCAGCACTGCCAGGAAGGAAGCTCAGAGATCCAGGTTGAAAGAGAAGCATACCAGGTATCTTCATTATGACCCAGATGTACTGATGTCAGCGGTACTCTTCCAAGGAGAAAGGTGGAAAACATTCTTGTGGATTATTTTTCTGCAAAACATATAGGGAAAAATAGAATCTTTATTTAGCCTATAGTGGTCTGAAAGAGAGAGTAGACTATATCAGTTCATAAGACATCCAGGAGAAAACAACTTCTCAGGTACATGAATACAAGATTGTCTACACATTGTCATATTTAATCATCAAGTGACCCTTTATAGAAGAAATCAAAACACTCAGGTTGAGCATTGGGGTGGTTAAGACATAGGCCAAAGTCATACACACATGTAGTATGAAGTCCAGTTCCCAAATACATCCTGAAAACCACCATATTTGCCCTCTGTCCCTCTTCCAGGCTTAATGGCAGAAGTAAATGAAGCCATCCTCTGAAAGTTTTCTGCAAAATATGATGTGGCTTTAAAAATGCAACTTGTTGTGCTAGATCCAGGTATTGATGCTTTCGGTGAATGTAAAGGGCATTGTGCATAGAGATGTTTATTTGTTTTCATTGTAACCAGCTTTGTGGAACTTATTAATTCAAAAGTCTATGGGGTCATAGGGCACATTCCTGTACTACCTCTGTCCCATAGAACATTGATAATGTTCATAGCAATGGACTTAGACACAGCAAGAAGGATCACTAAGACAGGATAGGTCTAAACAGTGTTCCATTGTGTTATGTGGAAAGTTGCCATGAGCATTAAGATGGAGCCAACTCAAGGACAACTTACAGAAAAATTCCCATCTCCTTATAAGAACCTTAGCTTCTTTCTGTTATTGGTGATCTGCAATATTAAAAAAAATTATTCGCAGGAGGTGAAAGACTATCCAAACAGGAAAATAGAGAGCAGGTTTTATTTCTTTGGTTCACCGTGTAAATTTTAAAATAAATATAGACACATAAAACATTGACATTAAGCAAAATGTTCACTGACAAAGTTTCAGAAACTGAATTTAGAAATTGTGTTTGGGGAGATTGGGGGGAAAGTCTAAAATTTTAGACTTAAAAAAACAACTCAGCATACTTGTTCATAGGAGAAATTTTTATGTAGTATTTATGTACATCACATCTACTTTTCTTATTCAGTTACCCTATATGCAATTACATGCCTTAAGTTACATGTGTGTATTATATGTTTGCTCTTAATATATATTCAATTCCCTGCTCCCTAAAAGGGAACTGAAAAGGACACTATCACTTTTACAAAGTAATAGTCACTTTTACAAAGAAAATTATAAAACACCTCTTTGCTCAGATAGCATGCATTGATGATGTCTAAAGCTGGTGCCAGTACTTCTCTGGCATTTCCCTTCCTCGCGTGTTTCTGTTTCCTAAGTTGGGGTCTGCTCAGGGTCACTCCCGCAGGTCTGTGTGCTTTGGCTCATCCTTTATTTCAATCACCTCAGCAGCCCCATGTGCAAGCATCGTATAATTGCCCCAAACATCAAGCACTAACCTAAAGCCCAAACCAGACCCACTGCCACCACATACCTTCTGACTCATGGTGATGCTATAGGCATAGAATTGTCCCCTAGAGCTTCCCGTAAGCCGAAATAGCATCAGCGTCAACTCTTATCTCTCAGCAGTGACTAGAAGTACTTCTTCAAGAGATAGATTTAATGAAATATCTAAATATAGCAGCACTATTTACTTAACTCCATTGTTCATAATGCTTTTCCTATATGATCTTATTTAATCATCATCCAGACCTGAGGGACTACAGGGAAAGAAGCACCTAGGACCACATGGTGAACAAGAGAAAGGTTAGGCTGGCAAGACAAAAGGGATGTAAGATGGGTGGGTTGGTTCTCCCCCACCTCTGCGGCCAAAACCTGGCTGAAGCACTATGAAAGATTGAGCCCAGGCAGGAAAGCACCCCGAGGGTCCTCTCATTCTTGGTCAAAAGGTCTGACATGAGGAAACCTGAGATTAATGAAGAGTGCCTGGACACCACCAAGCCAGAGTGAAAAGAAGACTCCTGTAGCCCCAGGAACAGACCCGTAGAATGCATTACAGGGAGCAAGGAGACAGGGAGGGAATTCCAGATGCAATCTGAAGCGTACCTGCAAGAAAATAAAACCAAAGCATTGCACCAACTTCCTGGCAGTCTCCAATCCACAAGTGGAAAATGTGGGAAAATCAGGAATATTTTCATGATGGCAACAGACACGTTTTCCTCTTTACATTTGTTTGTATTTGAGTCATCCTCTAGGAGTCCTGGTGGTACCGTGGGTTAAATGTTTGGCTACAAGAATCAGGTTTGAACTCACCAGTTACTCTGGGGGAGAAAGACAGAAAGATGACGTTTTTTGTTTCCATAGTGATTTACAGACTTGGAAACCTACAGAATATGTTCCACTCTGTCCTGTCAGGTCCAGAAGAGCTGAAGTTGACTCAATGGCAGTGAGTTTTTTGATTGAGAATAGTTTGAAAAACATCCTTGTGGGATGCAAATAGTTTACATTCGTGGCTTTTAATTGAAAGGTTGAACAGCTGCAGTAACATGCTAGAAAAAACGACCTCACAAACTACTCCCTCTTTTTAAGAAATGAGCTTTAAAAATTTTTATTCTCGCATTCTTGGGGTTGAAGATATTCCCTTATGGATGGGGGACAAAACAATAGTTATCATTCATGTAAAAGATGGGAAATGTCACTATAAGAATTCTAAGTTGGGTTGTCTCTAGAAGAGATATTAGGATTACGAATCAACCTAACACGTTATGGCTAAAATTTGAAGGCAAGGGTGAGTCATATGACTTGTCTCTGAAGAGCTTTTTCTTGACCCTCTTAGAAAGGATCTCTGTGAACTAACCTCTGATAGTTAAACATAATTGAAAATAATACTGTGTTTCTGCATATATGAGAACAAATTCTCTACTGTTTAGGACAATAAAAAATTTTCATACTTAGTTTTGCAATCTATGAAATGGGCATGCTAATATCTCCCTCCTGAGACTGTTTCTCTGGTTAAGTAGAACTAACACACATACCATGGTTACCATGAAGCTTGGCACATGGGCTGGGTTTCAATGAAGCTCATAGCATGGAGTGAAGGAGGATGCAAATGAAATCATTTGAATGCAGTAGAATTCATATTATATATATATATAGGTTCTGCATAATGCAGAAACTTTTTATGATATAAACCTCTCAGGTTCAGAATTTTCAGAACAGGAAAATTAAAATATTTTCCACTAATAAATAGCAACAGTAAGTGGTGATTGCAGCCTGTCAAAGGCAGGAAACTTACAAAATTTATTGAAAAAATGAAACAAAAACAAACAAAGCAGGCCATCGCTTGACCTCTGGTTTTCATAAGTTTTATTGTCAGCAAGTCTATATACTGGACAAGGTTGCACTATGGAAACACAGAGGAGGCACTCTGCTTGTAGCACTTCCTTAGTGGTGAAGTCTTCAGGAAACTAACACTTGAACCAAGTCTAAAATGATGCTCGGGTTACCCTCAGCAGGTGAAAAGCCAGGAGCATTGCAGATAGAACCTCCCACCAGAAACATGGAAGGGTAACGGTATGAGAATTGTGAACTAGGGATGGAACATGGATATAATATAGGAAAAGCCGTTGTAAATGTGTTGAGATAAGTGAGGAATCATCACTTGCCATATTTCAAGCTTTCCTCTATCATGATAATTCCCCCTCCCTAATGTTTCTTCTTTTCAAAACAGGAAAGTTACCTAATCAACTTTTTGTTTTAGAAAGATAATGGGAGGTAGGACCAAAGGTGGACTGGAGGGAGAGAACTGGTGAACGTTTTTTACCTTTTACACGTAGGAGAATGAGGCATAGACCTGGAGCATAAATCATGGGAATTTTGGTAGGAAACCTCTGTGAAACACAAGCAGTTAAATTTGTGGGCTACATGTGGGAAGTTAATTGGTAATTAATTTTATATCTAGCTTTGACAAATATAGAGATAGTGATACTATTAGAATGAAGTAGGCATTCCGAGGTGACCAGCAAGGTTTCTTTTGAGGAAGGATTGAATAGTCTTTAACTTACTGACATGTTAAAAGATTTCCAAATCTTTCCAAAGACTTCCAATTTTTCCTTAAAGCACAAATATTACCAATTGAAAATTCCTGGTTTACAGGAAGAAGATTATCATTTGTGGTCAAATATAAATTGTGATAATGTTCTTCTCTACCTAGCCATTAGAAAAGCTGACTATATGGCTTGAACTACATTCATGAAAATATAACTTTTCTTCATATTAAGTCTCACGTTAATTCTCCCAATCATGTTACTGTTGTCTCCCAATTGGCATTCAACCAATGCTTTTGAGAACCTTCCCTCTGCCAGGAGCCGTACTCGGTATGGAAGACAGTCTGTTGTTGCAGAGCACGTTGCTGTGAGCTACCAACCCCGCCTGACTCAGAATGACCTCTTACAATAGAGGACAACTGTCCCATACAGTGGGGTTGCCTATGCGGTTATCTTTATGAAAGCAGGTCTTTTCTTCTGAAGAATGACTGGCTGGTTTCAGCCACTGACCTTTTGGTTAGCCCTCAATCATGTAACCATTGTACCAACAAGGCTTCTTTGCCAGGGAATAGACCCAGGAGATTTCAATGGACATTTTTTTAACTTGGTTTTAAGGATGGACTTTGGTAGAGATGTACAGTTTTCTTTTTTGCTGTGTAGAGGATTTTTATAGCCTCTCATTTTTTTTTACTTCTAACATTTTATTGGGGGCGCATACAACTCCTATCACAATCTGTACATACATCCATTGTTTGCAAAGCATAATTGTACATTTGTTGTCATCTTAAGCAGAAAGAAAAAGTTTTGAGAAGGTTGACTTACATACAGTTTATCCCCAAATTAAATAAAACATGTCTTACTAAGAGTCATGATAGATTTCTTTAAATTTTTAAAAACATTCATGACCCTAAACTGGCTATTCATGACCACACACTTCACAGAATGGAGCCTCAGAGAAGCTGATTAACTTGAAACTCCAGGTTCCAGAGTTAAGTTAATGGATCCTTGACCATTGGTGTGCTATATTGCTTTTCAGTAGCTAATTAAAAATTAATTCCATTTGGTTATCCTTATGTAAAAAGGGTTGCTTCTTCTGCCTAGTAAGCCTAGTATTAAAAAGAAAAAAAAATCAATGAGACTTGTTAACCATCACTTGAGTCTATTATACATTTCACTTCATATTTTATACAATAAGTCTGAGTGCATCTTTAATTTTATACTGCTTTTAAGATACAGAAAAATCCAACCCCGTAGTTCTATAGTTTTTTTTTTCTTCTCAAATCATAGTTGGAAATAGCTCTGTCAAAAGTCCAGAAGAAATTTCAGTGGCATTTTGGGGGGAAGGAGGAGCAGGAGATGTGTGTCATTCTTAAGAAGATTGTTAGTCATCGATTATAGAAAACAGAACGCTGCCTTCGAAGTGGCCTCTTTCACTTCCTTGTGGGGAGCTCTCAGCCTTTGTGGTCAAATAGCTTCTGTATTTGCCCACTAGTTTCTGACTGTTGGCCGGGCTTTTCCAATCCATTTAGAAGCACAGTGAGTGGAATGCTGTTGCTGGGAAGCTCTGAGCATATCATAAGATAACCTGCATGTGACTGAGGGAAAATTAATGATGTTTTTAGATGTTTTTAACCACATGGTTCTTAGTTTCTGGGATTGTAGTTATTTAAGTTTGTTGCCAAAGAGGATGCCACAGCCCTAAAATGTAACCTAAAAATGAAAGACTAAAGTGGAATTTACACACACTTTTGTAATGAATACATCATTCTGGGGAAATCAACCAGTGAATCACAAGGTACCTAAATTTCTTGGCAATTAATTAACAGAAGTTAAACAGAAATGCTTGGCATAAGTTGACTTTATAATTCATAGCTTTGTTCGACCAGCATTTTAAAATGATGATCAAAGCCAATTGTAGCTTCAGAAATATAAGTGCTTTTAATTCACTTACTAGGTCCTCAAGAGTCTGGCTATACTAGTTATCAGATGTTGAAGCAACTGTGCCTTTGACCTACAGTATCTGGGAGGGGAGCTGTCAGTCCCTGTGGTCATGAACGTTTGAAAACAACAAGGAATGCCCAAGACTTGGTACATATAAAAAAGAATGCAAAACTTCATTTATAGTTTGATGTTAATTAGAGATTGGAATATTTATCTTGTTCATATATTAGGTTAAATAAAACTAGCTTCTTAAAACTCCTTTTACCTATTAACCTTTTACTTTTTGATAACTAGAGTATTTTAAATTGACTATGTATTGGATGAATAATAACACTTTATATAGTGCTTATGGAAGTGGTATTTGAAGATACATGCTCAGAAAAGGATTAATCCAGGACATACAGCTGAACCAAATCTGTGGAATGAGCCCAGAATCAATGGGTTGGGATCAGACCTTTCTCTGACCTTGACTTTGAAGTAGTGAGCTTTACTTTCTTGGCTAAGACTTCCTCAGGGGAAAGAAAACCTAAATCACAGTGAATGTCATTGAGTCTATTAAGATTCACAGTGACTCTACTGGCCAGTAGAATTGACCATGTTGGTTTCAGAAGCTGTAAGTCTTTTTGAGAGCAGAAAACCTCATTTTTCTCCCTCAAAGCAACTGGTAGGTTAGAACTGCTAGCTTCAATATTGGCAGCCCAAACTTGTCATCCACTATGCCTCCAGGACTCCTTCAATGTGGAAAAAAATGACCAAAATAAGGACCTTAAAGCCCTTGACTCATATCCAATTTGGTTCAGCGACTCAATTTTCTTCAGTGATTTTAGATTGACTTTTATTTGTAGCCTTCCCCATACCTTCCCTAAGCCACCAGTCTTTTGTCATCATTACAATTCTTCTTTTATTTAAGAGAGGTTAAATTTGTAATTACCATCATTTGGAGCTTCCTTGAACTGCCTGAGGCAGGAGAACAGCATCTGTCAATCTGTTCGGTGCTAAGTGAGGCAATTGAACTTGTTGTGATTTATAATCTGACAGATATTTTGCAAGGATATTTAACACTGTGAGAATAAGTACAAGAGATGTCAGAAAGTAAACCTATTATTCATCTCAAGAGCTTTTAGGGTGTCATTTTAAACAACTAACCTCAATAAAAAGCTATTATTTTAAAATTTATAATAGAAAAGATTTTTGGAACTTTGATCCATAGGTTTTCTTAGAAGAATTAGTTTCGATAAGGGTTTATCTCCGGATTTTGGAAGTTGATACTTTAAAAATTAATGTATTAGGTTTAATTCCATCCATAAAACCTAATAATTAATAAAATCCTAACTAACTATTTTCCATGTGCATATACTTGAATATAATATTGAGCTTAGGGTATGTTGTATTTTTACCTTTTTTTAAAGTGTTTTTGTTGTTGTTGTTGTGAATTGAGTGAAGGGTTACAGAGCAGATCATCTGTTTTCCCCAATAAACATCCATGCACGTTTCGCTTTATCTCATTCATTGCAGTCTTTTCTTCTTTTTTTTTAAATCAATTTATTGGGGACTCATACAGCTCCCATCACAATCCATACATACAACCATTGTGTAAAGCACATTTGTATATTTGTTGCCATTTTTCAAAGACACACATGTAAGGGGAGTAAGGAATGGTTCATGTGCACTAAGAAGGCTCTTTACTTCCTTGTCTGGAGACCAGAGTAGAATACTATATGACTTGAGACAGGATGCTTGCCTTCATGTTGGTACTTATTCTCACAGTAGTGAATTCATACAACTTCCCTCAGCATAATGCTTGCCAGGTCACTCCATGTTTTGATGTGCTTCATGGTTTCATTGCTGCTTCTCAGGGATGCATAATATTCCATTGGTGCATATATCAGAGTTTCTTTTCTTCTTAAAATATTATTACTGGGGGCTTGTGTAACTCTTATATTTATCCATCCATCCATCCATTCATCCATCCATGTGTCAAGTGTATTTGTACATCTGTTGCCATCATCATTTTTAAAACATTCTCTTTCTGCTTCTTGGTATCTGCTTCTCATTTTCCATCTTTCTCTCCCACTCATTCTCCTTCATAAACTCTTGATAATTTATAAATTATTATTATGATTTCATGTCTTACAGATATCTCCCTTCATCCACTTTTCTGTTATCCATCCCCTTTGGAGGAGGCTACAGAAAAATCATTGTAATCAGTTCACCTTTTCCTTTCTCTCCTGATATGGCTACTCTCAATATTTGTCCTGAGAGGTTTTCTGTCCTGGATTCCCTGTGTTTCCAGCTCTTATCAGTGCCCATGTACATGCTCTGGTCTAGCCATATTTGTAAGATAGAATTGGGGTCACAACAGTGTGGGGGTGGGGTATGGGGGGGAGCATTAAAGAACTGGAGGAAAGTTGCATGTTTCATCAGTGCTGTACTGCATCCTGACAGCTCATCTCCACCCTGGGACCCTTCTGTCAGGGGATGTCCAATTGTCTACAGATGGTCTCCACTTCGTACTCCCCTTCATTCACATTGATATGATTTTTTTGTTCTTTGATGCTTGATACATATTAATACCTCATGATCACACAGGCTGGTATGTTTCTTCCATGTGCACTTTGTTGCTTCCCATCTCGATTGTCCCTTGTTTATCTTCAAGTCTTTGAGACCCTAGACACTACATCTTTTGATAGCTAGGCACCATCAGCTTTATTCACCACAATTGCTTATGCACCCATTTTGTCTTCAGTGATCTTGTTGGTGGGTTAGCATAATGGAATGGCAGTTGATTAGACAAAGTGTTCTTGTATTGAGGGAGTACTTGAGTGGAAACCCAAAGTCCACCTGCTAACTTAATACTAAACCTATAAATATATGTACATAGTTCTATTTCCCTATCATCAAATATAAATATACTTAAATATTGTATTTTAATTTTAACTAAGGTAATACTATAGGACACATGAGTAATTTAGAACATTTAATTCTTATAAAGAATATCTTTATATACACATATCTTTCCCTGATAATTTCATTAGACTACTTATTCCTCAGTCTTTAAATACCTTAAAATTTCTACTTTACCTATAATTTATTTAGTTTACTTGGGAATATTATAAGATCTCTCATATTTATTACCAACTTAATTTCCAGAAAGTTTGAATTTTCAGTTATGGTTCCCTGTAAGCTTATAAATATTGGAATGAAAAATTTTAGACATTGTTAGGTTTGATGAGTGAAATATTGTGCTTCATTTTTGTTTGAACTTGTATATCTTAGATTATTGGGAGAATAAAAATTTGTTTAATAAGCACATTCACAGTTTATATTTCTGTCTACATAACAGTTTGTTCTTGGGTTTTCTCTAGTCTAGTTATTTACTTACATCTTTTGGATTGTTGCCGTTGTTGTGTTAAATAGGTTCAGCTCATATTCAGTGTTTCTCAACCTGTGGGTCATGACCCTTTGGGGGCCAAATGGCCCTTTCACAGATGTTGCCCGATTCATAACAGCAGCAAACCGTACAGTTATAAAGTAGCAATGAAAATAATTATATGGATGGGGGTGTTCACTGCAACATGAGGAAATATATTAAAGGGTTATGGATTGCGGCATTAGGAAGGTTGAAAACCACTGTACCCTCAAGGAGTGTCCTTCCTACTTGAGTGACGAGCTCAATGCAGATAATCCTCTTGCCCTTCTCTCATATCCAGATGCCAAGGGCCAGTTGTTCAAATAGACAAACATGTAAATTTAATAAGTAAATAAAATTTACAATTTGACAAAGAAAACAATCAGGGAATCACTGCAGTCTCATTTTGACAGATACAGTCTTCATGGAATGATCAAATCCTTCTAGGAGGCATCTAAGTAAGCCATCATCCAGTCCTTCTCCCAAAGTCTTTGTTAGATTAAAAGGTATCCCAGCTACATTAAGTTGAGATATATAGGTTACTTATTTGGATCACACTGGTGTAGTCTGCTGCAAAATCACTTTTATTGGGTATTCATTACAAGGCTAATATAAGAGAAATACATATGAACTATGACAATACATGTGTTGTGATACTATTTCATGTCTGCTCTCATATGTAAATCATGTTAGAGAGATGTTTTTTAAAACTGGGTGCTAGGAAAAGCTAACCTGCATTTTTGGTTTTTATAATTTTATGACTTTCTGTTGTTTTTGCTTGGCTGTTTGAAAACTCAGTATTTTAAAGCTTAGTATTGAGTATTTGGGATAATGCACATATATTTGTGTAATTTAAATCTTCAGTTTTAATTTTCTACTTTTAATCATGATTTTTATTTAGTTTTTTCATTATTGGACATGGACTTTCACAATTTTGTTTTTCAGGTGTGTTTTGGATTTTTCTTTCTTTCTTAGGCAAAGTTCTGCTCTCCTTCAAAAACAATAGCAGCACAAAGAACTGTAATGCACTTTTGGAAATATGTATAGCATACATAGAAATAAACTAATCACTTTCCAAGGCTACAATACTGGAAAAGGTCAAAGCCTGTGATTGAGAGCAATTTTCCAAGGTCACTAAATCATGTTGTTATTGTCATAAATTTAAGGTCTGTTGTAGAACTGGAGTTGCAAAAAGAATGCGTTAAGCAGTTATTTTTCAAAAGCTGCCCCTAGGCCAAAAAAAATTAGTTCAAAGCAAAGTGGAAGAAATCATTTTTAGTATTCCTTAATTTTTCCTGTTTTATTTTTTTATTGATAGTATTTATTTAATCCTGATAGCGGTCTCTTGTTTAATGACTCTTTTCCCCTGTTTTGTTTTTTAAACTGGACCAATAATGCTTTTAAATGTTAGTTTTTAGGAGAAGAGGTAATCAACACAATGCTCCCGTATAAATTCACCCTACTGTAATGTGTCCTTTGTCCTTTTCAGTGCTATGGTTATGACCCTGAGCCCCCAAGCTCAGAGACTCATTGTGTCAAGATGTTTGGTTATGACTAAGACATTTTTGTCATTTTATTTCTTGGCTGTTGCTTGCCTAGGCATAAATTATAGATGAAAGCAAAGTTAATTCCTTGAAAACATCACGTTTTCTCCATTTATAATGATGTTGCTTATGGGATCAGCTGAGAGGATTTTTGTTTTGTTTACATTGAGGTGTATTCCAGACTGAAGAGTATTTATAGACTTTGATCATTGTCTATAAGAGCTTCAAATCTTCTTCATTTACAGCAAGCAAATCTTCTGTGTACTGAAAGTAGTCAAGAATCCTTTTTCTAATTCTGGTGATTTTTGCCAAGAACTGCTTTTCTTCATATATTCCAGCATCTCAGATATTCAGAGCATACAGATGGGATAAATATGGTTAAAAGGCACAATCAGGATGCACACCTTTACTGATTTTAGGTCAGGAAATATCCTCATATTCTATTTGAAAGTCTGCCTCTTTGTCTACATACAAGTTCTGTATGTACACAATGTAGTGTTTTGAGGTTTCCATTCTTCACAATGGTATCTGTAACTTGTTATGATCCACTTAGCAAGATGTTGTTGATAGTCAATTAAGCGCGATAATCATTTTCTAGTATTTTCTGTTTTCTTCCAAGATTCACCTTATATCAGCAATGATGCCCCTTCCATATTCTCTTTTAAATCCAGCTGAAACTTCTAAGCGCTCTCTGTCAATGTGCCACTGGAACTCTTTTTGAATATCTTCAGCGAAAGTTTACCTTCACGTGGTTTTAATGGTGTGGTTTAATAATGTTTTCCTTCTGTTGTGCCACATTTCTTTGGAATGGACACATATTTGACTTTGTTTCAATCAGTTGGTAAACAATCCCTTCCAAATTTCCTGGCATACATCAGTGAGCATATCCAACACTTTTTTTCTCTGATGAAACATTTCATTGGCTATTCTGTGACTTTCTGGGCTTTTTTTTTTTTTTACTCATGTCTTCAAGGCAGTTTGAATTTATTTCTACAAATCATTGGTTCTTGAACACATACAATCTATTCGAACTGGCTACACCAGTATTTTGTGGGAAAAGTGATTTAGTATATTCCTACCATCTTCTTTTGATTCTTCTTGCATTTGCCCTTCATTAATTGGCAACAAGATGTATGGATTTTTTTCTTCAGTTCCTCAATATCTTGAGGTATATTGAGTGTGTTCTTCCCTTTGGGTTGTCTGATTTCAGGTCTTTGTACATTTAATTTTAATGCTTTATTTTATCTTCTTAAGTGATCCTTTGAAATACTTTGTTCAACTCTTTCACCTCATCAGCCTTCCTCTACATTTTTTCATTTCATTTTTCATTGCAGAGTCTCTTCTGACATTCATTTTGGTGCATCCTCATTTCCTTTCCTGTCTTTTTGGTGTTGATGTCATACCACAAATCATTTAATGGTCACTTGTTAACGTTCAATATGTCAACTTTATTAAGTTTGGATGGGATATGTTGACATTGCCATAATTAATGTTCTCTATTTGACCTCTCTAGGATCTAATATCCATTGTGATGAATGCACAGCATTCATAGAAGTTAACAAGTTGTAATGTGATAAATGCTCAGAGGATAGCTGTTTATCAGGACACATTGCAATGTTCTTTCTGATCTGTTAATACATGAACAAAATGACTTACCACGATGTGATAAGCTTTACCCCAAAGGCAGTCAGCACTAGCTCTGTGGCTCATCTAGTCCAGCTCCCTGGATTAAGTGCCCAGAGGCACCCCACTCCAGTAAGCCTCAGCCTGAAGGTACGTACCTCAAGCTCTATGGGTCAGAAAGCTCAAATGCCTGAAATTGTGCCCAGAAGCACCAAACTTTACAAGCCAGACTTCTGCACAAAAACACTGAGCATTAATTGCTCCTTGAGTCATTAAGTCCACCATTTTTCCATGCTCCTGGTCCTGCTGCTCCTGCACCTCTGATATTATACTGACCTTGTGGATTTAGGATGCAGAGGGCACCTTCCACTTCTCTTGCTGGTAATAAAATCCTTCCCCCTGCTTCTCAGAGAGATAATTTTATACCCAGTCCTATCTAATCTGTTTTAGTTGCTGTTGCTAATTTGATTCTTTATAGATAGATGTTAAAAGAGTTCATTGCTCAAAGCTGATATTATTTACTAGTTAAGATAAACTATGGTTTGGTTTTTTTGGGGGGGGGTATCACTGCCCTCTGGTGGTGGGAGTAGGAGGCCCAGCCTTGCTGCTGGATTTGAACCTCCAACCCAGTGGGCCGCAGTCCCGCGCACAACCACTACGCCACCGGGGCTCAGCCCACACCACCGGGGCTCAGCCCAATGGTTTGGTTTTAAGAGGACTCCAGGAGATATTTTTGGTTAAATTTTTAGAGACAATATCAAGGGAAAATTCATTCCACCCCACACACCCCTACCCGCATACCCCCCCCCCCAATAACTATAAAGCTTAGGACTTATGCGAATTTGAATAGCTCTTCTACATTTCCTCCCTTTTGGAAAAGATGATTTTATGGCACTTTTGTTTGAAAGTTTAGCAGTGGTAGCCTAAGACCATTCAATTTTGGCCCAATTGCAAAAGAGACAGTTGTGCTCAGAGGCAAGTGTGAAATGTCTTTGATGTTTAGCCACCATAATCTGGACAGATATTCTTTATCATGGCCAACTATGATGCAGTTGTTCGTCTTTTACTGTCTAGAGTAAATAGAAATAAAGAAAATGATATACTCAAGGGAAAAAAGGAGTCAAAGGACTAATGGATTATGTAAACCAGACGCCATTACTTGGCTACCTGACAAACTATGCAGTACATGGGTACCACTATGGACCACTCTGATAAGAAAATCTTGGACAGAATAGGAGAAAAATATAAAAGAAAATTAACAATCTCTAAAAGAGACCAGGTTTTCTGCTGAAACACCCATTATCTGTGGCCCCTATACAGACTACAAACCTGAAACTGAACCCGTTTTCAGGGGGTCATTTGAAACCAAACAAATGAAAGCCCCAAATCCAAATTTACTATCATTTACAATTTACTATCATTACCACTTTGCTATGATTCCAGCTCATAGCGATCCTATGGAACAAAGTAGAATTGCTCCTTAGGGTTTATGAGACTGAGTGTTGATGGCAACAGGTAGTCTCATCTTTCTCCTACCTAGAAGTTGGTGGGTTTGAACTTCCAACCTTGTGTTTCGCAGAGCATCTTAAACACCAGTTGGGCCTATAAAATGAACAATAACACTAGTGAGGAACGTACTACACCTAATAATCAACCACACAAGACTAAAGGGCAGCATTCACCTCAGAATAGTTTAGAAGGCAGAAAGGATGAATGGCTTTGGACTACCCAGAGAGGAAATGGAAATAGTGTTGCTGCATTGACAAATTACAACTCATGTCATGAAGCAAACCATGTATAAATTACTGAATGCTCTGTAGTCTTTCACTCAAAATGGCAATAAATTATATCATAACAATTGCTTGTTGAGCAATTGTGGAAGATAGGAAAATTCTATTAAAAAGTCCATGATTGAAAAACTTTGGAGTTCTCTCTAACTGTTTTACATGGCAAAATATAACCTAGCTGTGTTTTATTGCAAAACGAGACTTTCCTATAATCATCACTCATCCCAACTGCTTTAAACAGCTGTCCTGGTGCTTACTTCTTCATGTTTTCAGCTACCCTTTCTGACGAGGACAAGGGGAAATCTGAAAGTCTGGTTATATGAACTGAATTTATTCTATGTATGTAAAGAAAAACTATCTAAGAGTCTATCAGCAGTCACACATACTCTGAGCCATTCTTGTAGACAGTATGATCTGATGAAGAAGAGAGGGTCATTAGAACCTAATGGAACTGCCTTTGAAATCCATCTTTTTCACTATTGTCTGTGTGATGTAGAGACTCTTCAGGTAACTTTCCTAAGCCACCATTCTCTCATCATCTATAAAATAAAGATTAAAAATATTTGTGTCCCAGAATGTCTGGCATTAAATTATACATATAGTGTTTGGCACACTGTTAGGTCTTAATGTATGATAGAAGTTATATTAATGACCAGGGGGTTCTGTGATATGACAGTTGGAAATATAATTGTGTCAGAACAAAATTTAAAATATATTTATAGTAAATCTGCTTATGCCTACATCTTTCTTTAGGATGATAGCTTTGGTTAAAAGTAATCTTATTTCTTCTCTGAGAAGCATTTAATTAGTTGCAATTTTCTGTTGCAAGCTGGTAACCCAACATTTTTCCGTGTTCCATACCTGCAGTACTGTATTAGCTGCTAGAACCCCCAAAGATGACCAGCTTTCATGCTTTTATCATGTGTATTATTAATAGAAATATATGGTAAATAAAATAAAATTAAATATGCACATATTCAAGCACACTAGCTTGGAACTAAACTCCGGGGTGTTTTCTGTTTATTGGTTTGGTTTTACTTTTGCATTGCTTTGGATGAGTGTGTTCCAATTTCTAGATGAACATGTTTTCCATTCTGATGGTTCTTTTTTAAAAATAATTTTATGGGGGGCTTGTACAACTCTTATCTCAACCCATCTATCCATCCATTGTGTCAAGCACATTAGTTGCCATTATCATTCTCAAAACATTTTCTTTCTATTTGAGCCCTTGGTACCAGCTTCTCATTTTTCCTTCCCTCCCTCATTTTCCCTCCCTCATGAACTCTTGAAAATTTGTAAATTATTATTATTTTTTATGTCTTACACTGACCAATGTATCCCTTTGCCAACTTTTGTGTTGTCCAGCCCCCTGGAAGGCAGTTATATATAGATAATTGTGATTGGTTCCCCCTTTCTACCCCAATCTTCCCTTTACCCTCTGACAATTCTTTAAA